>VOQZ01002071.1:0-78169 GCA_008079305.1 Phytophthora palmivora
AAATACTTCACAGAATTACCGTATTCTCAGCATAAACCACAGGTGTTCTAGATCTGTGGATGCGAATGCGTTTGTGGCCAAGTTCTCCATCCTATCAAAGTATTATTCTCTTTTTAAGTCAACCTCACCATTTTTGACTTTGTGTTCGATAGAGAACTCACCATTTTTGACTTTATGTTCGATAGAGAACTGCAGTGAAGTGGTGATGTACTAGTGCGTTCTATGGAATGATTCAGTATCGTGTATTTGTTTGATGTAGATGATGGTACTTCTACGAAGTCCAACAGACCTCTGTCATGCACTGGAATTATTGTTCATTTGGTTAGTGTAGTAACTACCGTTCCATCACTAAAATTTTCATCCCAACACCTGCTTGCCTAGCTTCATTAAAGCATAACAGCACTACTACATCCGATGATTTCTTCTCAATCTCATTCTTGCTATGAATACCTAAATCATACAGCTATACACTTACCTTGACACTATCTATCCCACGATTTCAAACTATTTTGATTTGCTAAACAAATGTTCAGTATTATGCGTCGAAATTCAGCTTGTCCAAGTTTGCTCTTGTATGTAGACGCTGTACGATACTTCTGAGTACGACGACTAAAACACAAAATTGATGTTTGAGTATATTCGTAAGTTTGTGTCCTATAATGATGCTTCTTTATAATGGGTCAAACGTATCAAAACCGTCTATGAGTCGGTGTAAATTTCGACTGGAGAAGCTATCGAGCACACAGGAATAGGTTAGACCGAAATTCTCAATTGCATAACCGCATTCTCTAAGCGTACAACAGCGTACAACCAATTGAACTGGATATTGACCGAAACCACTCGCGCAATTAATTCGTTGGGGTACTCTAAACCTCATTTTCGGTATTCCCAGTACTGATGTAACTGTACCAGATGACAACAATGCCAGAAGAGAAGCATGGGATAGATGCAAATGAAATGTCCGATACAACAGTCCTGGTATGCAGCAATAGGAATACACACACGGCGAGACGGTTTTCCTGCTCGATCGATCCGTCAACCGCATGTCGTAGATGTCGTACACGCGAGTAGCATAGCAAGATCCCGTAAGTGTAGTTGCAGTTGATGTCGTTAGTCTCATATACTCTAGCCTAGCACGCGAAAATCGGGGCGAGAACCTAATTCAAATATAATTGTCGTTCAGAATAATGAATACCGACCGATCGTCTAAATAGTCACAGTAGTGTATACGCACAGCATGCTGGTCGCTGCATCAATCTTTGAACCAACGACTTTGCTGCACTACACAAATACTTCACAGAATTACCGTATTCTCAGCATAAACCACAGGTGTTCTAGATCTGTGGATGCGAATGCGTTTGTGGCCAAGTTCTCCATCCTATCAAAGTATTATTTCTCATTTTTAAGTCAACCTCACCATTTTTGACTTTGTGTTCGATAGAGAACTCACCATTTTTGACTTTATGTTCGATAGAGAACTGCAGTGAAGTGGTGATGTACTAGTGCGTTCTATGGAATGATTCAGTATCGTGTATTTGTTTGATGTAGATGATGTACTTCTACGAAGTCCAACAGACACTCTGTCATGCACTGGAATTATTGTTCATTTGGTTAGTGTAGTAACTACCGTTCCATCACTAAAATTTTCATCCCAACACCTGCTGCCTAGCTTCATTAAAGCATAACAGCACTACTACATCCGATGATTTCTTCTCAATCTCATTCTTGCTATGAATACCTAAATCATACAGCTATACACTTACCCTTGACACTATCTATCCCACGATTTCAAACTATTTTGATTTTGCTAAACAAATGTTCAGTATTCATGCGTCGAAATTCAGCTTGTCCAAGTTTGCTCTTGTATGTAGACGCTGTACGATACTTCTGAGTACGACGACTAAAACACAAAATTGATGTTTGAGTATATTCGTAAGTTTGTGTCCTATAATGATGCTTCTTTATAATGGGTCAAACGTATCAAAACCGTCTATGAGTCGGTGTAAATTTCGACTGGAGAAGCTATCGAGCACACAGGAATAGGTTAGACCGAAATTCTCAATTGCATAACCGCATTCTCTAAGCGTACAACAGCGTACAACCAATTGAACTGGATATTGACCGAACCACTCGCGCAATTAATTCGTTGGGGTACTCTAAACCTCATTTTCGGTATTCCCAGTACTGATGTAACTGTACCAGATGACAACAATGCCAGAAGAGAAGCATGGGATAGATGCAAATGAAATGTCCGATACAACAGTCCTGGTATGCAGCAATAGGAATACACACACGGCGAGACGGTTTTCCTGCTCGATCGATCCGTCAACCGCATGTCGTAGATGTCGTACACGCGAGTAGCATAGCAAGATCCCGTAAGTGTAGTTGCAGTTGATGTCGTTAGTCTCATATACTCTAGTCTAGCACGCGAAAATCGGGGCGAGAACCTAATTCAAATATAATTGTCGTTCAGAATAATGAATACCGACCGATCGTCTAAATAGTCACAGTAGTGTATACGCACAGCATGCTGGTCGCTGCATCAATCTTTGAACCAACGACTTTGCTGCACTACACAAATACTTCACAGAATTACCGTATTCTCAGCATAAACCACAGGTGTTCTAGATCTGTGGATGCGAATGCGTTTGTGGCCAAGTTCTCCATCCTATCAAAGTATTATTTCTCATTTTTAAGTCAACCTCACCATTTTTGACTTTGTGTTCGATAGAGAACTCACCATTTTTGACTTTATGTTCGATAGAGAACTGCAGTGAAGTGGTGATGTACTAGTGCGTTCTATGGAATGATTCAGTATCGTGTATTTGTTTGATGTAGATGATGTACTTCTACGAAGTCCAACAGACACTCTGTCATGCACTGGAATTATTGTTCATTTGGTTAGTGTAGTAACTACCGTTCCATCACTAAAATTTTCATCCCAACACCTGCTGCCTAGCTTCATTAAAGCATAACAGCACTACTACATCCGATGATTTCTTCTCAATCTCATTCTTGCTATGAATACCTAAATCATACAGCTATACACTTACCCTTGACACTATCTATCCCACGATTTCAAACTATTTTGATTTTGCTAAACAAATGTTCAGTATTCATGCGTCGAAATTCAGCTTGTCCAAGTTTGCTCTTGTATGTAGACGCTGTACGATACTTCTGAGTACGACGACTAAAACACAAAATTGATGTTTGAGTATATTCGTAAGTTTGTGTCCTATAATGATGCTTCTTTATAATGGGTCAAACGTATCAAAACCGTCTATGAGTCGGTGTAAATTTCGACTGGAGAAGCTATCGAGCACACAGGAATAGGTTAGACCGAAATTCTCAATTGCATAACCGCATTCTCTAAGCGTACAACAGCGTACAACCAATTGAACTGGATATTGACCGAACCACTCGCGCAATTAATTCGTTGGGGTACTCTAAACCTCATTTTCGGTATTCCCAGTACTGATGTAACTGTACCAGATGACAACAATGCCAGAAGAGAAGCATGGGATAGATGCAAATGAAATGTCCGATACAACAGTCCTGGTATGCAGCAATAGGAATACACACACGGCGAGACGGTTTTCCTGCTCGATCGATCCGTCAACCGCATGTCGTAGATGTCGTACACGCGAGTAGCATAGCAAGATCCCGTAAGTGTAGTTGCAGTTGATGTCGTTAGTCTCATATACTCTAGTCTAGCACGCGAAAATCGGGGCGAGAACCTAATTCAAATATAATTGTCGTTCAGAATAATGAATACCGACCGATCGTCTAAATAGTCACAGTAGTGTATACGCACAGCATGCTGGTCGCTGCATCAATCTTTGAACCAACGACTTTGCTGCACTACACAAATACTTCACAGAATTACCGTATTCTCAGCATAAACCACAGGTGTTCTAGATCTGTGGATGCGAATGCGTTTGTGGCCAAGTTCTCCATCCTATCAAAGTATTATTTCTCATTTTTAAGTCAACCTCACCATTTTTGACTTTGTGTTCGATAGAGAACTCACCATTTTTGACTTTATGTTCGATAGAGAACTGCAGTGAAGTGGTGATGTACTAGTGCGTTCTATGGAATGATTCAGTATCGTGTATTTGTTTGATGTAGATGATGTACTTCTACGAAGTCCAACAGACACTCTGTCATGCACTGGAATTATTGTTCATTTGGTTAGTGTAGTAACTACCGTTCCATCACTAAAATTTTCATCCCAACACCTGCTGCCTAGCTTCATTAAAGCATAACAGCACTACTACATCCGATGATTTCTTCTCAATCTCATTCTTGCTATGAATACCTAAATCATACAGCTATACACTTACCCTTGACACTATCTATCCCACGATTTCAAACTATTTTGATTTTGCTAAACAAATGTTCAGTATTCATGCGTCGAAATTCAGCTTGTCCAAGTTTGCTCTTGTATGTAGACGCTGTACGATACTTCTGAGTACGACGACTAAAACACAAAATTGATGTTTGAGTATATTCGTAAGTTTGTGTCCTATAATGATGCTTCTTTATAATGGGTCAAACGTATCAAAACCGTCTATGAGTCGGTGTAAATTTCGACTGGAGAAGCTATCGAGCACACAGGAATAGGTTAGACCGAAATTCTCAATTGCATAACCGCATTCTCTAAGCGTACAACAGCGTACAACCAATTGAACTGGATATTGACCGAACCACTCGCGCAATTAATTCGTTGGGGTACTCTAAACCTCATTTTCGGTATTCCCAGTACTGATGTAACTGTACCAGATGACAACAATGCCAGAAGAGAAGCATGGGATAGATGCAAATGAAATGTCCGATACAACAGTCCTGGTATGCAGCAATAGGAATACACACACGGCGAGACGGTTTTCCTGCTCGATCGATCCGTCAACCGCATGTCGTAGATGTCGTACACGCGAGTAGCATAGCAAGATCCCGTAAGTGTAGTTGCAGTTGATGTCGTTAGTCTCATATACTCTAGCCTAGCACGCGAAAATCGGGGCGAGAACCTAATTCAAATATAATTGTCGTTCAGAATAATGAATACCGACCGATCGTCTAAATAGTCACAGTAGTGTATACGCACAGCATGCTGGTCGCTGCATCAATCTTTGAACCAACGACTTTGCTGCACTACACAAATACTTCACAGAATTACCGTATTCTCAGCATAAACCACAGGTGTTCTAGATCTGTGGATGCGAATGCGTTTGTGGCCAAGTTCTCCATCCTATCAAAGTATTATTTCTCATTTTTAAGTCAACCTCACCATTTTTGACTTTGTGTTCGATAGAGAACTCACCATTTTTGACTTTATGTTCGATAGAGAACTGCAGTGAAGTGGTGATGTACTAGTGCGTTCTATGGAATGATTCAGTATCGTGTATTTGTTTGATGTAGATGATGTACTTCTACGAAGTCCAACAGACACTCTGTCATGCACTGGAATTATTGTTCATTTGGTTAGTGTAGTAACTACCGTTCCATCACTAAAATTTTCATCCCAACACCTGCTGCCTAGCTTCATTAAAGCATAACAGCACTACTACATCCGATGATTTCTTCTCAATCTCATTCTTGCTATGAATACCTAAATCATACAGCTATACACTTACCCTTGACACTATCTATCCCACGATTTCAAACTATTTTGATTTTGCTAAACAAATGTTCAGTATTCATGCGTCGAAATTCAGCTTGTCCAAGTTTGCTCTTGTATGTAGACGCTGTACGATACTTCTGAGTACGACGACTAAAACACAAAATTGATGTTTGAGTATATTCGTAAGTTTGTGTCCTATAATGATGCTTCTTTATAATGGGTCAAACGTATCAAAACCGTCTATGAGTCGGTGTAAATTTCGACTGGAGAAGCTATCGAGCACACAGGAATAGGTTAGACCGAAATTCTCAATTGCATAACCGCATTCTCTAAGCGTACAACAGCGTACAACCAATTGAACTGGATGTTGACCGAACCACTCGCGCAATTAATTCGTTGGGGTACTCTAAACCTCATTTTCGGTATTAGCATAGCAAGATCCCGTAAGTGTAGTTGCAGTTGATGTCGTTAGTCTCATCCACTCTAGTCTAGCACGCGGGTTTGGCTTGAGCTTGCAGCCCAACTATAGCTTTCTAACAATCATGCTTCCGCTGGTACGGCAGCGGATTAATAGATACGAGCAGAACAAGGGTCCAATACTTTGATTGCCCACCACCGCAGCAACAATAGTAAGTGAGAACTCGGATCCGCTGTCGTCAGCAAACAGTACTTTCATGTCAGTAGTCAGACCGAGAAATCCATCAGCTTCTGGGGTCGTAGTGAGCAAGCAGGGCATGTAATATCTTGACGATAGCGTGAGCAAAATCTCCCTTCCTCTCCAGATGACAACGCCGAGACCAGCAACACAGGGCGCAAGAAGTGCCCCAACAGTGTACATTGATAATAGTGTACCGAGCGTTCGTGGAGACTGGAACAGATACATCATCGACACCCAGATGGAGCATCACCCTGTCCGAGAGACGGCGGATCCGTTTGTAATCTCGGGAATGTGGATAGAAATATGTTCTTGTGCTTTTAAACTATATTTATCCAATCACAATGGATTATGAATCCGTTTTATGCAATTGCCTACCCTGGATTCCATGTCATGCCTACCCCGATTCCATGTAAAAATGCTCTTTAAACGTATATTTGCCTACCCAGCCTCCTCTCGTTTACATGGAATCCTGCACATCATGAGTGCATAAACCATAAACCATAAACCATAAACCATAAACCATAAACCATAAACCATAAACCATAAACCCTAAACCATAAACCATAAACCCTAAACCATAAACCATAAACCAGACAACCATACAACCATACAACTACAAACTCTAAAATAACATACTCTATAATTACTTTCTATATTATATAATTACTCTATATTTTTTTTACTCTGTAATCACATATTCTACGATCACACATTTTATCTTTTGTATATTAAAACTATTCTGTAATTTTAACTCTAACAATCACATGCTCTATATCTATAAACCTTAATATAATATTCTTCACAACAATATACTTCATTTTTTATCACATTCTATATTGCCATTTCCAATATACCACATCCCTGATCACATACCTTTCCACTTCATACTCACTCTACCACACTATATACAACTACACACTCTTCCATTACATATTCTTATATCACCCTCTCTTCAACCATATATATCAATATTAACATTTTTATAATCTTACATTGATCTTCAACCTTATGCTTTTCAATCATTCCACCACTACATAAACTATCTCCTACAATTTTACTACCATACCCTCCCCTACTGTAATAAACTACATCATTCATTATACTGTACAACTATATTCTTAACAATCACATTAAATATATCCACTTACAATATACCCCATGCTTAACTACACTCACTATCATTCCATACTCATTAACCCCATACTTTGCAACTTTATACTCCACTATCACATTTCTACTAACTTATTCTCTACAACTACATATCTAATCATCATCAACTATTTTTTTACATTCATCTTCATCGCCATAATTTATGAATATACATTCCACAACCACACAACCCACTATCGACAATTTCACTACCGTACTCTACATTAATATCCACTATTATTTCATCATTTACAATATCATTCTCTCTTAATTTTTGCTCTATAATCACAAATTAATTACCACATCCCATACCATAATTCATCGTATGTTTTATACAATATCACTACCTCTACGTTCTGATATTCAATCATCACCACCTGTAAACCCTAAACCCTACTTTACTAATTTGACTAAATCTTACTTTATAACTACATACTCTACTACACTATACATCCTTATTACGATTTCACCACAAACCTCGTCATTTTCAATTTTCCTTTTCACTTACTATTCCATTACTTTTCCTTCCTACAAACATCAATTTTGTCAATTATTTATCAACTTACAATAATATCACTTCATCTACCAACATAAATTCTATCACTACATATTTATTTCCACAAACCTTATATTTAACATTTTTCTGCTAACAAAAAATCTTTAATGTGTCTACAATCACATACACTGCAAACTCAAACACTACAACCTCATACTCTACCAAGCATATATGCTACTACCACTTAAACCACCATTACTAATTTTAATTTCATATCCTATAATACTATCCTTTACTACCTTTATAATACACTTCTCTACAACTTTTTACTCTTTAATATATTCTTTAACTTTACATCATATCCCTCATCATAATCTTTTTACGACTACTCACTCTACCATTAATCGATCTACCATCTTATATTTTATCATCTTCAACTTTATCACATATATTACCCCTTGTCAATTTTACTATCATTTGCTCTATAACTACACATTCTACTACCCTTTACACTTTCATTACCATTTTACTACAAACCTCATCTTTTTATTTTCTTCACTTACTATACCCTTTTTCTTACTTCTAAACAAAAATTATCACTACTCCACGACTATAGTATTCTTCACACAAAACGTTTTACTAACAAATACTCATTACGTATTTCAGTGTTTTACTCATTCTACAATACCTTACTTTGTATATTATCACAAACCTCATCTTTATCAGAAAAGCTACTTACGATACCATCACATCCCCTACCGACATCAATTCTACCACCACATAATCATCTCGTATAATATTTACTCACACTTATTTGCTAAGAAGCATTTTATAATAATTTTAAGCATTAATTCATTATAGAACATCTTCCTTAAATAACCGGTTAAATACTCCTTCTTCTAATACTTCACATAAATCCCAATTTAATATTTATTTTACTTCACAATATTTTTACTTCTTTTACTTGTACTTATTTGCTACCTATCGATTAACAGTTTGCTCATGCTGTATACTTCATTTCATTTTTTCATATTTTCAGCATTTATATCAACTTAATATATAATACACTTTAACCCTTTCGCGAGCCATTTATCTAAACTATACTATACAAATCTAAGCCCTTTAATGAATTCACGGTACTGTTCTGGCATGTCTCATGAGACATGCGATCTACTGTGATTTGTTTGGATTTGCTGGTGCATACGATTGTACACATTTGACTTAACTTTATTATGGTGTTTGATTACATGATGATTACGTAATCGTACCGTATTTCATATATCTCAAAAGAAGGTATATATTTAGTTGAACTTAAGTAAAAGGGCGAAAAATCGCCCTTTTAGAGGAGTATTTCGTACCGTGTTTTAGAAACCATCTAAAAAGGCGATTTTTGCGCCCTTTCACCGCGAAAGGGTTAAAATAAATTCTTTAATTATTTTTCTTGTACGTATTTGCTAAGTATCTATAAACAATTTCCGATATATTCTTTACTTCTTTTCAATATTTAACAATATTAGGGGGTCGAACATTGCAAAAGCAGTGCTCATCTTTTGGCTCTTTTCCCGCTCATAATTGCAATCATTTTCCGATGATATTTTTAATAAGCTGCCTCCGGAGGTAGCTTATTAAATGCTTACGAAACTCGAATCAATCTTTCAACAGCATATGCTCGAAACGCGGAAGCAACGACCGATTATCTTCAGCAAAAACTAGAAGAAGAACGTCGCCAGTGGAATGAAAAGCAAGCAGATGCACAGCGAGCAAGCAGAGCGTCAAGCACAATGCAGGCAGGAACTTGTGCTGAAACTTCTCCGTCAAGGCAAATCGATCGATGATATAGAGGCGTTCGTGAAGAAATTTTGCTAGGAATTTGATAAGATGGGGATGCAGAAAACAAGACGAAGATGCGCGTACACTATCGTAAACGAGGTCCAGGGAACTAAGGTCATTGCGATAGTTCTGCTGTAGTACGGTTGGATATGAATTGCTTGAAGAATACAAAGAACGAAAAAATGATCCTTGTGCAACCATCACGTTTTCAACCTTAATATGACGAATCTTAATCTCTAAATACAGGTGAAGTATCATGGCAATGCTTGTAGGGTACGCAGCCATAGAATTCCTCCTGGATCGTGGCCTTTGACGATGGCCCACCGTTTTAAATCACGTCGAAATAGACAAGGGTCATCATCGTCGTAGTCAAAGGTGCCGTTTTCATCCCACTCCTTCTCCTCCCTAGAAGAACGCTCAGAGTCACTCCATTCGTCATTAAAATCAATCATCATGTTGTGAAGTGTGATGCATGGCGTGATCCACTTTAAAACGCTTTCCATGCTCTCTTCTCGGTTAATCTGTGTCCGTAGCGCCTTCAGCGACCCCCATCTAATCTTTAAAACTCCAATAGTGTGCTCATTCGCAACACGAGCGTGAGCAACGCAAGTGTTGAAGTCTTCGATCTGTACCACGTATATTCGGCTTATAAGCAGGGACAATTGAATTACGCATTAAGTCGGCTGAGTTTGCGGGATCCGCAAGTAAATATGCGCCGCAGGAAAAGAAATGATGCTTGAATTCGTCTTTGGATAGAGTCATTTCCTGATTGATAGTACTATCTGAGCAGGATTCCGGTCATCCACTAAAGAAAGCAATAATCCGGCGCCACCAAGGTGGGTCGCCCTTAATCTCATCGACGACACGTGAATACGTTCGTCTGTCCATCCTAGTTGTGCCACGAAACCACGAATCTGAAATTGAGTATCGAAGGCATCAGCTTTAAAACCCGTGCTTTTTATCGATCGCTCTCTTCAAACTAAATACCAGGACGATTGTACAAGTTGTGATAGTTCAGATGCTTCGATTGCTATTGAAAAAAGTGTAGTGAAGTGGATAAGAAGTTTTCCGACTCCGATCTTGTCCCGTCAATTGAGATCGAGCGCAATTCCTCCCTATGGTGATCCTCGATATAGTGACACTCACTATAACGACCAAGTGAATGCATGCGCCATCATCCCCGCCCAAGACGATTGTACCCACGCGATATCGATCTTAGTTTTATTATAGGTATTATGGAGTCAGTGCATTATGGAGAGCCACCGATAGGAAACATAGGACATTAACTATTAATTCAGAGTTGTTTTTACCTTCTACTACACAAGTCTTCCTTCATCTACGCTATTCCGGGCAGGGATATACAAGATTGGCCCTCCTGATGTTACGCAGATCGAGATCGACACTAAGTAGTGTGGTGAAGTGGATTTGAAAGATTTGGCATTGTAATATCCAGGAAAGATCTGATTGGACTAAACCCAACGCGATGTGATCGGAGTAGATGACGAGCTGATGTGGATGGATCAAGTCATGGATCCAGTTGATTGATAAGATTGATGGAGATTAGTGGTACCCTGGGTGGGATGTGATAGACGTATTGATATACGATCTACATATATACCCAGACCCGAAGGGTCGGTTGGGAAGATCGCATATGGATCTGGATAATGTGGGACTGGCGCAATTGCAAGATGGGTGTGGCAGTATGTCTATTTACACTATGGAAACTGGCGATCTAGATCTAGATGCCTGGAGCTAGGCCATAAGTTATATCTGTGAAGTCCAGGACGGTTCGCATATCAGTTTCCATTCGGAGAACCTGGATCAAGATTAATGGGCCCAGATCCATAGACGGATCCGAGTGATCCGGGATCGAGATATATTATGGTAAAGCTGGAGGATGATTGGAAGATTAACAGCATGGAGTAACCTTGGATACGTGATGGTTATACTTATTACGAAGTATTATCACTGGATCAGCCATGAAAACCCTAGATCAAGGAGATCTAGCCGATCTAGCCAAGTTAGAATGGGATCAGCAGGATCTGGCTTGTTAAGGCATGATCTGACTCAGGAGACGTGTGATCTGGATATTATGGGGGATGATTACAATATTGGAGAAAGGAGAAGTCCAGATCACAACGTTGCGACTAGTGATCTAATGTTTATGGTTCAGATCCAAGGCGATCTACAAAGATGTCGACTGCTATGATGGTGAGGACAAGAAAGGACAAGAATCAGGATAGCTTAATCAGTCGATGTGTGGTTAAGGATAGGATACAGGATGGGATAGGTCTTAACATTAAATCAGAACCGAATTTGCATCGTACGACACAAGTGCTTCGCTACGCGCCTGGAAACGGGAACTACATTGGCCCTACGGTATTAATAGCAATTTAGGAGTATAGATCTAGGGTGGTTGATAATATCTAGATAATATATTGGCTAGATCCAACCTCATAGTATCTTACCCTAAGTGCATATCCAAGATCCCGGTATTAATTGCTTAGCCGGTGGATCTTCGGTTTCTCAACAATCAAGATCGCGCTACAGGAAGCGCTAAGCAATCGAAGGACCCAGCGTAAAGGGAAAGCTACTACAAAGGAATTACTACAAGGCCAGATCCAGATCTAGGCCGCCGGATTCAAGCTTGATCTAATCGCTTGGACTCCGGATCTACTACTGGCGAGTGGTGTGAAGATTTCCACGCTACTCTACGACCCCAACGTCACGCCAAGACGTTCAACCAACACAGATCGAGCAACTTAGCAGCCACCAAGAGAGGAAGATTCAGCCCAACCGACGGGTACACAAGGTGAGCAAGTTCAGCAGATCACGGATCATCGGAGTACCCCTTCGTTAGTCGGTGTCCGGGCATTGGTGGGAAGTTGGATCTAGCGATCTCGCAGATTTTGCTGATCTCACTACACCACGGTATAACCCCTACGTCGAGATTGCTTGGATGGACGTTCGTCAACCCTCAATTCTCAAGCTCCGCTATAGGAAGCGGCAAGCACGTATTGGAATTATTGGATAAAGATCACACCGACCACAGGATACCCCTAGGCCAAGATCAACACTGCCTTACATCAAAATCAACCTAAGACACCCAAGACCGAAAGCTCGAAAACTACACGGCGCAGCAAATAGAATTATCCCCGCTGCTGCCACCTCTTCCACTGTCCTGTCAGACAGCAAGATTAACAACAAGCGCGGCTGTCGAGATCACCCGAGGAGCGATCTAGTCCCACCGACGGGTACACAAGGTGAGATCAAGTAACTTCACGGAAGGTCGGAGTACCCCCTCCGTTAGTCGGCAGTTCGGGCGCAGTGTGCTAGAGGACTCCTGCGATCTTGCGATTTCGCAGAACCACTTCGCCACAATGGTGCGCGTGCCCGGATCTTTGGGTGACTCGGGATTTCACCGTGAGTCCCATGAAGAAGCGCATGCTGATCTTAGATCAGGGAAACCAGTGTCGTTGGAGATCGGATCACCAACGACACTGCTGAATCAAGATCAATCTGCGGATAGGCAGAGCTTTAGGAGGATCGCTACCGACGGAACAGAGGAGGTCCAGCTACGGACCAAACAGAGAAGCATCTACCTCCTCCCCAGGTCCTTTCGGGGACCCCAGCAGATTCCGACTTGCATCGGGATCTGCAGGACGAAAGTCCATCGGCGAAAGCCATCCAAACGCTCGTCTCCAAGTCGAGCACAAAAAAGAAGTCAGCAAGATCGAAGCCCCTACGGAAGAAGTTGAAAGCACCAGGATCGGACGCTGGTGACCAAGACGATCTTAAAACAGTGTGGAATGATGAGTCCCTCGAGATCGCATACCACATGAAGGAACTTCACACCTTCTTGATCAAGAATCCCGTTATGCAGATTATCAAGCCAAAGATCATCAGCGATCTAAAAGGCCCAGTGCAGACACCAACTGCAAGATCAAGCAAGCTTGAAGCTGCGAAGGCGTTATTACATCTGATCAAGGATAGTGGGATTACCACAGGATCGTTCGACGCTAACGATCTATTCGACACGAGGCTCAGCGCGATCAACACAGCCCTGATGTCGATCTTCGACTTACTGAAGCCCTTGGTGGGTGAGAAGAGTGTAACAGCCAAGATCGCGACAAAATCGACTGACGACATGCTAAGATCGTTACCGGCATTCACATTGGAAGATCAGACAGGAACATCCTCACATTATGAGTCGGCGACCGATGAAGTGGATACGGACAGTGCAGATAACCCACCTCGGATGACGCTAGGCACTTCAGGTGCTGCTATGCTAAGGCAGCGTGGAGATCAAGACGCCAAGCGAATGATCGACGTCATCGCGCCGCCCTTGGCACAAGGATCGAATGCGAAGCTGGAATCGTACTTCCAGGCGGCGATGAGCCGGTTCTAGAAGGAACAACAAGGCACTGTTAATCCCGCAAGACCAGCATTAACAGATGTGGATATGGGGTTTGTGGGGTCGCCAGATCGACACCCAAACCCTTATGAATACGACCCAGATGATCTCTATCTTGATCCTCCCAGAAGTGCGGCCGTAGCATCAGCATCAGCCACGACCACCGGAAGATCGACAAGTGTCCCACGTATACGAGTATCCGCCATGTCTGAGCTCAAGGGGTTCGCGGGGAAAGAAGGGGACGAAGATCGAGCCAGGGCCTGGCTTAACAAAATAAAGTCTGCCTTTGTGCGAGATCAAGCCCTGAACGAAGAAAAGTGTCTGGTGTTTGGCGATCTCATCACAGGATCGGCGCGAAACTGGTACCGACAGCTTAGTCGCACAAGACGCAGTACCTGGAAGGATTTGGCCCGAGCTTCCAGATTCGATATTGTGGACGAGGAGTGTCAGTCGCTCGCGAGGCAATATTACCACGCGCGCTAGAGATCGGACGAATCTCCGCTGGAGTATTTGTATCGGCTGAACGTGGCAGGTCTTAGGGCCCGCCCCCAGATCAATGGTGGACCTTCGGAAGTTCAACGGGAGCATGTGGAACACTTCATTGAAACTCTTGATGACCGCGATCTTGCAGATCACTTGGCTCTACTACGAATTCCAGACGCTGACACTCTGGAAGAAGCACTTCGATCTCGGCAACGAGCGACGTCACGGCAAAATAAGGCTGTATATGGATCAATCAAGCCTCGTCAGAAAACCAACAGTGCAGCGGCTCCGTCGGCGTCAACTCGGGCAGTCAGAGCTGTCAAGGCAATCGCAGTTAGCAGCGAGTCTGAAGAGGACTCTAGTGGATCGGACGACAAAGCTAGATTACGTCGTGTCTACCTCGCAGCATCTGGAATAAAATGAAGGGCAGCAAGATCAAGATCAAAGGAATCAAGATCGCAGTCGCTCGGAAACAATCGTGCACCACAAGAACGACATGATATAGGGTCGCCACCTAAGCGATGTTCGCACTGTGGGTCGCGCAAACATAGCGATCTTGTGCGCTAGGGACGCCTAACGTGTGAAAAGTGCGGTCGCAAAGGACATCCCTCGGATCGCTGCCTATTCATATGCAAGGCATGTGGTGACATCCACGAAGCGGGAAAGTGTACCATGGAGGAATTTTACAACTTGATCCGACAATGGTACAACCCTACCAAGCACGCCGGTATGTTGCCAGAGACGGCAGAGAAGATGTTAAACTAGGACGCTCGCCGGTTTGGAAACCGGTACGAGACGAGCGTTCTAGCTATTGCCTTTATGCATATGTCGAGAAACAATCGGAGGAAACAGTTAATCAACTGATCGATCCGATCGACAATACATGTGATCTTGTGGAGAAACTACCGCTACAGTGTCAAGTCTACGCCAGGTCGATGAATATGCAAGATCGAGTGTGATGATGGCTCTTGAGATCTCCCCTGGGGAATCGCGAGGTTACTGGAAGTATCATGTTCCAGACAAGAAGTTCAAATAATCTAAGGCTATGGGGAAGATCAACAACAAAAAACAACTTTGCTATTTGACAGTGGTGCCGAGGTATCCATACTGGATGCCACCTTTGCTCTTAAGGTCGGGTGCCACATCGATGGGAGTCAAACGCTGGAACGCGAAGGTGTTGGACGATCTCCATATAAGATCGAGGGACGTACTCGTCTCAAGATCACACTGGCAGGATCGCTGGTGTACTTCTTTGATGCATGGGTAGGTCCGCCTACTGGAGGCCAAGATCTGATATTAGGAATGGACTCCATGGTGTCAGCGGGCATTCACCTCGATATCGCCGATGGGATCATATGTCTACCAGACGAAGTCCGCCTTCAGATGGCTGGTAGGCGTCCTCTCTACGGCGACAAGATCGAACATGTGTGTTGGAAGGATCATTACTGGATCGATGTCGGACAGACGGCTGAGATCAGGCTACGCGGTCAAACGTCAAACCAGTATAAGTTTTGGGTCACCAGGGGAGATCGATGGGTGCCAACCATCACAGTCGGACCAGGAAGGACGCGTTATCTACAGGTGACTAACATAAGTGATCGTGCACTAACTCTCCACGAAGGATCGAGAGTCGCGATGTGGTTAAGTGGAGATCGTATTCCCCGAATTCCGGGATACGTGTCCGTAGGGTCAAGGAGGTACACCGAATGGCAAAATCTCGCATATCAGGCAACTACGGATGAGATCAGTGAAGTGGATATCAACGATCAGACCACCGAGCCAGCGGTGGAACGTCCCGAGTACGCAACACCAACTGCGATCTTACCACGACCGGCAAAAGTCATCCAGAATATCAAGATCACAGGGGATGGAAGCGCAAGTCTATCGTCAAGCAAGCGCACATTTGATCAAAGCAAGATCGACTCTGTTAATAGCAATAACCCTGATACCAAGATTGAAGCGAACATTGGCGATCCTACGATGGATGATGAAGTCTGTATCAAGGAAGGGGGGAGATTATTCGCAGAAGATGTGGAAGATCAAATGGCTGTGCTACCAGAAGTAACCGCGACCACGGAAAAAGTCAAGGTCGAAGATCTACAAATAGGTGATGTCAATATCAACACCCAGGAGGAGATTGAGCGTCTTGTGCAGATTATCTGGAAACGGAAGCACCTTCTTATCGGAAAGGGCAATGCCTTACCACCAGCGGCGAAGGGAGTGGTATGTGACATAGATGTGGGGAATGCAAAGCCAGTCGCCCAACGTTGTCGCAAAGTGGCGATACAGTTCCGCGAAAAGTTGTATCAACTCATCAAGGGACTACTATCTGCTCGAATGATCCGACACTCGACCTCTCCTTGGGCGTCACCCATAGTTGTGATTATCAAGAAGAATGGGATCGACATCCGGTTATGTATCGATTACCGCCTGGTTAATAGCCTGACAAGGCTCATGGTATATCCCATGCCTCTGATCAATGATTTGCTGGATGACCTCGACAAGGTTCTCTGGTATTGTTCTTTGGATATGGCCAGCGGTTTCTGGGTAGTGCCCATGACGGACCGAGCCCGATCGATCTCGGCATTTATTACTCCATTTGGATTGTTTGAGTGGAATCGAATGCCGTTCGGACTTAAAAACGCTCCCCAGATCTACCAGAGACTCCTAGATAATACACTATATGGATTCGTAAAAGTAACCCAAGATCAAGATCGATCTGACCGAAAGGACGTATTCGAGACAGGAGAACCTGATCTAACAAGATATGAGTCAGTGTTGGGACGTCGATCTTACATCGATAACATACTGGTAACTGGAAGATCGTGGGATGCGTTATGCGAAAAGGTGGAAAAGCTGCTGGATGCCTGCGACGAGTGGAATCTGTCCATCAGTGTCGCCAAAAGCTTCTGGGGTCGGCAAAAGGTGGATTACCTAGGCCATCGTGTATCAGCTGAAGGTTTGGAGACACATCCAAAGGATTTGTCGGCCTTACAAGAATTACCGTTCCCCACCAACCTAAGATCGATGTAATCATTCTTGGGGAGTCTCAACTACTACAGCCGATTTATTGAAGATTTTGCGATCTACGCATCCGTTCTGTACGAGCTACGTGAAGCGGATTTCTACGAGATCGCTCGGAAGATAAAATCGACTGGGGACGATGAGGGTGTCGTGGCAGAAGAGGATGGCAGGTGGACCGAAGCTAAGGCAGCGTTTGCTACACTAAAGAGCAAGATCGTGAATGCTCCGATCTTACAACATTTTGATGTGGATCGACAACCGGTGGTGGTAGTATACGCCAGCAAGTGGGCGATCTCAGCTGCCCTGATGCAAGAATATGATGGAGTATACAAGCCAGTAACTTTCACTAGTCGCACGCTCAAGCCGAATGAGATCAACTACGGTATGGTCGACAAGGAAGTGTTGGCTCTGCTCAGGATACTAGACGTCTGCTACACTCAACTCGCGACAAGATCGATCAAAGTATTGACGCGTCACTCTACATTGGCGTGGTTACTTCATTCATCCGGGTTGCAAGGAAGGCTAGAGCGATGGGCTGCACTTCTATCGAGTTGGACTCTCGAGATCGTGAAATGTACCAAAGAGGAGGACGAGATCTTGGGTGTGATCGCGGCAAGTATTACACCCCGCAAGGAAGTGGACTCGATCTTGGTTTCGATCGCTCCCAGGAAACAACCGCGACAAGTGATCTCGATGCCACCTCCGACAGTGAAGCCAGACGAGAGATTATTAGTTGTGAGTTTTGATGGATCAGCACGTGTGAAACGAAGTGGTGGAGCATACAGTTGAATAGTGTGGAGCCTACCAGAATGGACAGTGATCTCAGCAGCATCAAAGTACAAGCTCGATCTTACGGTAAATGAGGCTGAGTACCATGGTCTGCTTCTGTGCCTCGATCTCCTGTCAGACATGGACAGGGGACGCCTGGTTATCTGTGGAGATTCTAACTTGGTGATCAGACAGATGAAGGGTGAGATCGAATGTAAAGCCCCGGGGTTAACGTTGTTACGACAGCAGGCACTGGAGCGTCTCCGATCTTGGCCCAACCATGAGTTCCTTCATATGAAGCGAGACTGGAACCAAAGCGCAGACAGTCTGGCGAGTGCCGCATTACGTCGCGAAAGTGGAGTTGTGATTGTCACGGAAGAGGAGCGCCAAGATCTTGTGACTCTCAATAGATTGGATGAGTTGCTAATAGCTAAGGATGATGCAGCTACAGTCAAGATCGCTGCTGTCACAAGATCACGTAAGAAATGTCGACCTCAGGTGTTACAAGAAGAGATTGTGCAAAGGATGAGGATGGAGCGTATTAGCCGAGCTCATGATGAGGAGAAATGGATCGCCGATCTTAAAGCCTACATGCGAGGGGACGTACAAGATCTTACTTCAGTTGAAGCGAAAAGCTGCGCTAAGATTGCAGATCGCTATGAGACAGACGAATCATGGTTGTTGTTTTATTTTCCGCCGACCAAGCAGTCCGACGAAGATCGCGATCTTGTGGCCAAGCTCGTAGTGCCTGAAACATTGCAAAACGATCTTATGCACCACTATCATTCGAGTTTGGAAGGTGGTCACCAAGGTATTGGACGGACATACCACAAGATCAGAGCTCATTTCCACTGGCGCGGATTATATCAGAGTGTACAACGCTACGTGGGTCAGTGCATAGACTGCGAGACAGGAAAAGGACGACCTACGATCCATGGGGAATCACCTGGCAATTTACAAGCTACGTACCCGTTCCAGATTATCGGCATGGATCACATACCGTCGTTACCAAGATCGTACAAAGGAAACACCGGGTTGTTGATCTGGATCGATCTATTCACTGGATATGTGATCGCGAAAGCTAGTGCATCACGGACAGCTCAGACCGTTGCCGAGAATTACGAAGAATGATTCTTGTACGGAAGTCGTCAGACAAAAGTCAGACAGTTCAAATTTGTATGACGTTTGAGAGTTCCATGTGAGAGGCCATTATAGAATATACGCAGGTGGTAAGAAGCAGTTAGCTTAACTCTCTCTCTCTCTCTGCACGGCTCTAGTGCTCACCTACTGTTGCTTTGCCTTCTTTCACAGCAATTTCCCCACCGTCGCCCAACTCAACTGTCCGCGTCGGCGCTTTCGCGAGTGTTCTGTTCTTTTGTCGACGTCAACAGACTCCGCGCAGGCAACGAAGACCTGCGTTGCTTCGTCGACGTTTTGGCTATCATACAGTAAGTTTTTTGACGCAGCAGCTCTCCCTATCTTGCTCATAACGTAACGAAGCTGACTCAGCCGCTTTTGTAACTTTCTGCTAGGCATATCTCCCCCATCAAGCTGTCGAAGCGGTGGAATCTGCTTTGACTTGTTGCCACACACCCAAAGCAGCCACATTTGGCGGACAGAGCAGTCCGGAATAGCAAATTCGCTCTGCACCCGTCGAAATTTCCCTCCCCAAAAGTGACACAGAGTAGATTGGTTATCGCCTGCATCCACCTGGACTTCCGCCGTTGGAGACGCAGTCAGTTTGTCAACGAGACCTGTCACACCAGCATCTTCGAGGCACGCTCTGATAGCGGCGTGCATACCATCGTACGTGACTGTACCTACTCCGATTGCTCTCTTCTCTAACTCCGTGATAATATCTTTGACAGTATCCGTTCGTGTAGTCTCGATTTTTGACAAAGCATCCACTAAGCCGTCTTTAACCGATTTCATCTCACACAGTATTGTCACGTGCGGAGGGATACCAGTCGGCCGGATACGACTCTCAGTGCATCCATCTCCCGTCCTTATTCGCGTCGATAACTGTTCCAGTAGGTTCTCATCCAAAACCAACGGTGTCTCAAATATGTGGTGCTTCGGAGACAGCGAATTTCTGAAGAAAACTGCGTGATATACCAACGAGGCCAAGCAGTACTCCGCAATGTACTCTAATCTCTTTGGTAACGCTGGAAACATCACTTTCAAACCCCAAAAAGGAGTACAAATCAAACATCAAATGGTCCTTACCAGTTTTAATTGTAGTGTCTACATTTGCAGCGTCCGTAGCAAGCTTGTGCTTGAGTCCTTTGAAATAGTTGGTCAACTCTGATTCTAGCGCCTTGCTCATCGTGTGCCCATAATCACGAAACAAATTAAACAGTCCTGCTCTGTGTGTGTTCAGAGCGGAGAAGCTGAGGGAGCCTCCATCTTTACGCTCAAGTGTTACAAGCCAGGTAACAAAATCCTTTGCGGTGAGATCATCAAACTTCAGTGGCGCTGAGTTGCGGTCCTGAGTGACCAGCTCTTTGATACGTGCTCTCAACTGTTGCACGGTATAGTCGCTAGTATCTCCGAGGAGCTCCAAAAGCGGCGAAGACGCAAGGTGCGGTTTGTGAAGAACGATCCAAACGAGGAAGCGGCAGTACGAGTTCTGGTAGGTAGCGCGTGAGCGCGCATTAATGGTGTTCTCACGAATGTCTTGGACAGTTTGTTCTAGTTTCTCCCAATCGTGGCCCTCCATTGTAGTTAGACAGGCTGTCTAACGTCTTCTGCCCAAAACGAGATTTGCACTATGAGCCACAGAATCCAAAGAGGGGAGAAAATCTTGATTTTGGAAGATGTCCGACATCGTGTCTAACACTAACCTAAATACTGGACTCAATGTCGCACCAATTTTGGGGAATGTGTCTTTCGTCGATTCGGTGCAAGCGAGGCTATCCGACACGATCGAGAACCCGGTTTTATGTCTGACTTCTTCAGATCGTTCAACAAGATCGTGGGACAGAGACAGCGAGCAACAATGGCATACCGCCCACAAGCAAACGGTACAACTGAACGGATGGTGGGAACGTTAACTCGTGCAGTCAAGATGTATGTTGAAGATATCGATGAGCGAGATTGGGACAAATATGCGGAGCGCCTCACCTTCGCGCTCAATACAGCCCAAGATCGCGTCCGAGGAGATACTCCGTTCTTCCTGTTACACGGCTGGGATCCTCGATCTACGCTGGAAGCAATGATACCATTAGGATCAACGAGAAGACGAGATCTGAACCCCGTCAGTGGCGATACCGTATCCAGAAGCAATATCAGCAAGCACGAGAACAGGTTAACGAGAAACTACGATATGCGATCCAAGAAAGGGCAGATCGACACAATGAAACTGTCTCACCACACAAGATCGAAGTTGGAACTCAAGTGTGGTTATACCTGGATCGAGTTAAGGAGGGATATGCGCGCAAGTTGGCACACATGTGGCACGGTCCTTTCCGTGTGTTGGAACTGGTGGAAGAACACGCCGTACGTCTCGAGATCGCCGGTACAGAATATCGATCTTCCCGGTGGTGCATGTCTCTAAGATCAAGCCTGTACGACAATTTCCGGACCGTCCCCAGATGGGGTTGACAATACAGGATCAAGATCGATATGATTTTGATGAAGCGCTGTTGCCTGAAGACAGCTGGATGCGAGATCTAGACAATGATGTATATAAAGTCGAAAGGATCGTAGACATGCGATCGGGGAGGCGGACACGATATGGACGCATATTACGTGAATTCTTGGTACACTGGAAAGGATATGAAGAACCGACGTGGGTAGATGAAGCCGATCTTAACTGTGGAGCTCTATTGTATGACTATTTACGAGATCGAACGAACCGAAATCGATTCGAGGTCATGCAATCACATGAGGAGACGTAAAGGAGGCGAGATAGTGAAGTGAGCTGGTCATGTCACGAAGGAATAAGTGAAATATCTATCGGGCGGCGGTAGATCAGGTGGACGGTGGTGTATATGATACATATGAAACCGACTAAGTGGCTATGTGTCACTAAGATCGAAGGCATCGATATCGCAAGGACGATGCACAAAAGGGAAGGAAATCACAAAGAAGAAACGGATTAATTGGAAGATTATAACACTGCTATGTTAGAGGCTGACTGAGAAGATGGTACGTTGACAAACTTGTCCTGAAGACGGGGAATACGTGTCGCCGGGTGATCTGCGGCAGATCGGCGATATTGTAAACGCCAAGGCTCCGCGAGATCAACGGCTGACAACGCGTCCTCAAGTGACGCGGCGGACACATGCGGATACCAGATCTTGGGATGACGTGGCTTAGGAAAATGCAGGAAGAAAGGGTCCAGCAAGATATCCAGATCGCAGTATTACTGACGCAAAGCAGGAACGAGATGACGAAACAGGAACTGTTTCCAGGCGGCCCCAGCACACGAAATCGACGCTGGCGTCGACTCTCGTGGTAGGCCGACAAAGCTGCATCTGCGACACACATGTCTTCCGAGATCGGCAAGAAATGGCTGGATTCCCAGAGCGCCTGAAGATGCGTCTCCTCATATTCCAGGTACTTCTCACAACAACCAGGGGGCATGAAATCAACCATGAAAGAAAGAGGTCCCTCGGTGGATTCCAAAGACGCCCAAGGCGGAGGATTGAGAGACATCAGAGCATCCACGGCAGGGCCCGTAATAAAATCTTCGATCTCGATCCGAGAAGGTGTTGTAGAAGGAGCCACGTCAGGAAACAGCCATTCGGAGACATCGAGCAAACGGTGACTTAACACCTTTGTTTTCAAGGTGGAGATGATCAGGTGACTCACGCGATCGACATCCCAAGGGAAGACGTCCGCCGAGCGAAAAAGACGTCTGGTGATCAAGCTGGGCATCCACTCTGATCTTGGGACCTTGGGATGCGGCGGAGTCAGGGTGGTGGCCTCGGAAGACTGTCGAATGTCAGGAAGTGATTTACCCGCACCAGACTCGGGATCACTGTCGTTGGGAACGGAATCGGGGCTATCCACAGGTGGATCGATCTCCGGAGACTGCTCGGACAGGTCGTAGGAGGGAATATTATCACTTCCCTCGCCACCCAAGTCGATAGGATGGCAGTTCCCGAGGCACCCTGATCTTCTTCAGACGGCATGGACCTACGAAGATCCGAATGAGATTTAGCTAAAGCAGCTAACATCTTAGGATCGTCCGCATCATCATCCTCAGGAGAGCCGCCTTCCTGCTCAAGAGAGCCGCCTTCTTGCTGGATCTCGGACTCTTGAGGAGGATCGGGGAGTTCAGGTTCAGGGACTTCAGGATCCGGACCCTCGGAGTCAGGAAGATCGTCAGGAGACTGGGAGGATGAAAGATCGAGCCGTCGAGTCTTGCGAGATCGGGTTGAGGATGACTCCGACCCAGATCGAGGACGTGTCAGACTTGCAGGAGTCGGAAGAGCGACGTCTTGATTGAGCGAGCCACAGCCCAGAACCGACTATAGGCGTCCTTATAGTGAGCAGAGAGAGCAGCATGCTCGACCCGTAGAGCAGCAAGCTCCCGCTTCTGGCTCACGAACAGGTGGTCAACTTGGGAACGGGCAGTCTGAAGATCAGTGACCTGTTGCTCTAAGCGGGAGATGTTGGCCCTTATCGAGTCAACATGGTTCCCACGAGCACGAAGCTCGGCACGAGCTTTGTCCAGACGCTCAGACGAAGATGCTACCTTCGCCACTGCTTGATCTCGCTCGGATTGAGCCTCGTGACAGTCTGTTCGGAATTGATCCCGCTCCTCTTGAAGTCGGGCGATACGTCGATCTTGTGCACAGATCTGACGTTGCAGCTGGAGAGCCGCCGCCTCCAGCGAAGCTTCCGACCGCTCCAGCGCTTGACACCGCTGCTGAGCCTTGGATAAGTCCCGATCTCGATCCTTCAAACGCTGACGGACCTCCAGTAGTGACTGATCTTGGGTCTGATCGCGCTGACGAGCAGCAACCAGTTCCTGATCTTGATTAAATAAGAGACGAGCGAGCGCAGGAGGAGGTGGGGAGCCAAGATCGGGATGACTGGTTAGAGCAGCCAGCTGGGCTTGGAAGTTTTGGATCTGGCGTTTCAAGGTGTCGATCTCGTCTTCCAGACATAAGATCGTGCTTTTAGAAGTGGTCTGCGGTTCGCTGTAATCTTCCCGAAGCTTAGAGACCCTGTCTAGCTTCTCTTCAAGTTCTTCGACAGTGGATCTGCTCTCTACCAGCTGTGAATTGGAATCCTCCAACGCTTCGATCAGCGCGTCATACCGATCTTGACAGAACTTAGCGAATGGCATGGCTTGAGATCGGAGGTGATCCAAATGTCGATGTAGATCGCCCATGGGACGAAGAGAGTCCACGTGAGCGTGTTGAAGGTCCTTATGATCATCTTGCAGTTGGAGGAAGATCGATTCACGGTTGATAATGTCCTCCACACTCCTGAGAGAGGTTTGAACGTCTCGGAGCGACGTTCGAACGACTTGTAGATCCACATGAGACCGGTGAACATGAGCTGTCGGTGCCGAATACAACCGATGACATTCCGGACATGAAGAATGAGGGCGAGGTGGTGAGGTGGAAGACCCGTCAGGATCGACGGCAGCAGCTGCCACCGCGAGTAGGCACAATTGGCCCGGTGGCATAGTCGATCTTGGAGCGGACGGAAGATTGGAGGCTTGATCTTGAACCATGGAGGATGATCGGCTGGAAGGAGATGCGATGCAGCGAGCGAAAACAGTTGTGCTGGTATCACTCGTGCAGGGGACGGTTGTGGTGAAGCAGTTGAGAAGTTTTCCGACTTCGATCTCGTCCCGTCAATCGAGGTCAAGAGCAATCCCTCCTTATGATGATCCTCGATATAGTGACACTCACTATAATGACCAAGTGAATGCGTGCACCATCATCCCCGTTCAAGACGATTGTACCCACGCGATATCGATCCTGACATGTAAATATCGATCTTAGCTTTATTATAGGTATTATGGAGCCAGTGCGTTATGGATAGCCACAGATGGGAAGCATAGGATATTAACCATTAATTCAGAGTTGTTTTTACCTTCTACTACACAAGTCTTCCTTCTTCTTCGCTATTCCGGGTAGGGATATACAAGATTGGCCCTCCCGACGTCACGCAGGATCAAGATCGACATTAAGTAGAACCCCTAGAAGTTGCTTTCCCGGTCATCGCCGACGACTTCAAACCGTCGGACCCATCATCACTGTCCTCGGTGACCGGTTCAGGACCAGCTACGCCGTCCAGCTCTTCGGTGAGGTTACGCGCAAGCGACCTCACCCCTCCGCTGCGGCCTACGGATACCACAGCGGCTTCCGAAAGGTCGGGCATCGCTGCCTTCTCTTCCAGGTACTCTTCATCATCATCTTCCTTGGCGTCGGAGTAGCCAACCGACTCGTCGAAACTTCCTGAACGTTCGGCAATCGTCACCAAACGAGATGTTGGTGGTGTCGACAATGAATTTCCAGGGTGCACCGTAGGTTCGGTGCGTGTTCCACTTGACTTCATCGGTGTTGCTGGTACCGCTGACTTGCCTCCTTTCGCCATTTTCTCTCTTCATCTCTCTCTCGAATGCTCGTTAGGGTAGAATCTACCACAACCACAACACACAGAAGGTCACACCAATCCCGGGTCGCGGCACCAGTTGTCGTGTAGGACACGATAGAATTCTCACTTGTCGGGTGAGTTCCCACCAACAACACACGCTTCCCCGTGAAGGTCAGCGATTGTTGGATCAAACCTGAAGACCAGGAACGATCCCTTACACCGGGTCGGTTGTAAGCGCTTCTGTATACCGAGGTTGTTTTAGGTAACCCTTACCTACACCACTAGCCACGAGCTTAGACTAGGGTGTTATATTGCGCTTTCGCGCGTAACCCTGCAGTCCCTCAGAGGAAAGGGTACCGGCGTGTTAGGCCTTATACAGGGGTGTCGAGGTATAACCTCGACGGGGAGCAAAATATACACTAGGACCTTAATAGACCCTAAGTATACACGTAACGACACTTCACTGTCGCCTCCGATCTCTCGGCCACACCAACTCTTGGCCTGACCAGGATAAACTCTCGGTTCAATGTACCTTGAGTCTACCAACAGGCATCCCACACAACTGAGCGTGTCCTGGCACTTAAATAAGTTAGCTACACTTACCTAAGTCGGACTTGACTCTTGTTAGCTGGGGGGAAGACTGCGTTTTATAAACTGCTTAATGTGAGGCTCAGAGAGCCTCTGTATGTCTTCCTATGTTTTGTCTTATGCCTATATACAAATATCAAGTGTAAACAAATCTCTGTAGGAGTCTCCGAGGTTTCAGAATAAGTACGACCGAGGGGTCGACAACTCACCCTTCAGCACGGATGTGGGACTGTACAGACATGAGACAAGGGATCTGGGATGGGTACAGAGCCCTATCTCGGACTAATCCAGGAAGCCTCGGCCAGGTTGTATTAGGCCAGCCGAGGCTCCCGGATGTCACTATTCCGTCTCTGACACTCCGTCGCGGGATATATAATCCTCCAATGGGGTGAACCCTCGCTTTTCACCGAAAGGTTCTGTGGCGGTTGCCTTAGCGACTGGGTAGCTACCTCACGGTTAGAACCCAACACCACAGTACTCTTTTTGTGAGCCGCAAGGGTGCCAGCTTGCATTCCGTTTTACAGGCTTTGACAACTCCTGTTGGTGTTGTCCGCGAGACTCAACCTCGATTTGAAGAGGGGAGCTCGCCCACTCTTGATCTTCTTCTGTCCTCTCAGGGCGAAGATCCTACGGACAATCGTACCGTTTAAGACGTCCCACGTAAGACGTCGGGTGCGTCGCCATTGACTTCACGAGGTCGGTGGTATAGGCAGCGTCATGCCTGCCGAGGACCCCAACGGGTCCAATGAAGCGATGCTTCAGCTTGTTACTCCCAATGGAGCGAACCAACGTTAACGGTAGGTTCGTAGTGTTTAAGAGGACAAAGTCCCCAACCATAAACACGGATAAGTTTCCTCGACCATTCTTGTCTGAGTACTCCTTTGTCTGTTCTGGGTCGACGCCATTGCGTCTCTAGCCCGGCTGATCAACATCAGCCTGTCGTCTATGAACGACGACAACAGTCTTTGTAAAGACGCTGTCTCAATATCTGAGTCCTGGGAGGAAAAGACTTTCCGAGCCTCTCCCCCACTTACGATGGAGGCCACGGTGCCTCCCCGCAAGGTTAGCGGCACCTGGGGGTGTCGTAACCCATTCAAGTAGAATGGGGTAAACCCCGTTGACGCGTGTACCGCATTGTTGAGTGCAAACTCAACCATAGGCAGCTGGTCCGACCAGGACCGAGGTGCTTCCGCACAGAAACTGAGGAGAGTATCTTCGAGCACGCGGTTGACGCGCTCCGTCTGACCATCCGTCTGCGGATGGTCCGCAGTTGACATCGTCAGCTTAGTTCCCAGTAGCGGGAACAGGGTGTCCCAGAACGTCCCTGTGAAGCGTGGGTCTTGATCAGAGACTATGGTCTATGGTAGACCATGATAGCGAAACACGCTATCCAGGAACAGCTGCGCAACGTGTTTCCCTGTGACCTTGTCACGTACCGGAGCAAGATGCACCATCTTGCTCAAACGGCAGACAGACACCAATATGCCGGTGTTGCCCTTGTCATCGGCCGGTAGGCCGAAGACGAAGTCGAGACTCATCGACTTCCAGCAATCCGCTGGTACTGGTAGGCTCTGCAGTGGAGCCGAGGCGTGGCCCAAAGGCTTCACCCTCTGACATGTTTCACATGTCTTGACATAATGGGCCACCCGCTTATACATGCGGGACCAACAAAAGGTCTGAGAGACCATTTGGTAGGTCTTCTCTCAGCCAAGATGGCCACCTATCGGCGCACCATGCGCCTCTAGAAGTATGTCATACTTCAGAGCCTCGTCGTTTGGAACGACAACCCGAGGAAGATCTCCAGGGTCTACTCTGTAGTGGAGTAACCCATCGGCCAGCTCACAACGATGGAGCTGCGCACGCTGTCGAGGCGAAAGCTTGTCGACTTTGGCGTCTTTGCCATCGGACAAGAACTGCACCAGTGGTGTGTAATTCTCGTCCTCCTGATACGCTAAGCGTATCCGAACGTACAGATCTGTCGTGGCTCGACTGACATAAGCTAGCTCATAGTCAGGTCGACGCATCAATGCATCGGCAAGCACGTTGAGCTTGCCCGGCTTGTATTCAACGCGGAAGTTGTATTCCGCGTAGAATGGCAGCCACCTCGCCATTCGCCGCGATAAGTGGGGTGAATTGGTGGCAGTCCGCAAGGACGCGTGATCCGTGAAGATCACAAAGGGCTTTGGGCCCAAGAGATGAACTCTAACTTGAAAGAGCGTACTTCATTGCAAGTAGCTCCTTGTCATGAACGGGATAGTTCCGTTCGGCAGCCTTTCGGCTGCCTGGAGTGGAAGGAGATGACGCGTTCGCGTCCTTCATCGTCCTTTTGCAACAGCGCACAGCCTATTGCATAGGCAGAAGCGTCATAGACGACGTCGAAAGACTTGTTCTCATCCAGCAGAGTCAGGACTGGTGCATGCTGCAAGCTCGTCTTGATACTGTCGAAAGCATCCTGGTGCTGTTGCTCCCAGACCCAGTCGGCATCCTTCTTTAAGAGGTCCGAGAAGGGTTGAGCAAGTTCAGCGTACCCTGCGTTGTACTTACGAAGATAGTTGGCTAAGCCCAACCACTTCCGGAGGTCCTTCGGTGACCTCGGGGTCGGCCAGGCCGCTATATCCTTGACCTTTCTTGGACCGGCGCGTACGCCGGCCCTGCTGACAAAAGCAGTCGAGGATGTTTATCTCCGCAGCTGCAAAGACGCACCTGTCGATGTTGGCATAGAGCTTGTTAGCTCTCATGACCTCAAACACTCGACGGAGGTGCTTCAAATGCACCTCCATAGCCGTCTGGCCGCCTTTGGCACGGCTATGGACGAATATATCGTCAAAGTACGTCTGTGCGAACGTACGCAATGGTCTATCCGGTTGAGAGGCCAAACGATCGAACATTGCTGGGACATTCTATAGCCCTTGTGGCATCACTAGCCACTCCCAAAGCATCCCGCTCGGGGTGCTCACTGCGGTGAGAGAATGTCACTCTCCCACATCAGGATCTGGTAGTATCCGTCTACCATATCCAGGGCGCTGTACAGCGTATAGCCCGACATGCTGTCCAACAACACATCCTTGCGAGGGATCGGCATCTATGCCGGTACCGTCGCATTGTTCAGCTTGTTGTAAGCGTGAACCAGACGCCACTTCCCGTTCGGTTTACGAACGCAGAAGTTTGGCGTCGAGTGCGGGGACTTCGGCTCCCGCACCATGCCCGACTTCGCCTTCTCTGCGAAGAAGGCATCTATGACCTCGCACTTCTCGCGAGGTAGAGACCACTGCTCGCGAGGTAGAGACCACTGCCTCGTGATACAGTACTTTGTGCCAGGCACGAGGTCAATCTCGTGCCGAACTCCCCGATCCGGCGGGAGTTGGGATGGTGGGTGCTTCGACACCACATCCGAGTACTCTTTCACAAGAGGATACACTGGATCCTCCGGGTTCTTGAGAATCTCAGAACCCAAGCGCGTTGCACGCTGCTTCGCGAACCCCTCCAGGGCATCCTCGCCCATTACGGAGGAAGAGTTCAAATCTTCAGGAGAGGTCTCCGGCTTCAGGAGCACCATCTCCGCAATCTCTCCGGCCTTCAACTCGGCCAAGAAGTCCTTCATGGACAGTTGCTCGAGGTTCAGTGGTGCTGACACTTCAGGCAGTGCCTCCAGATGGTAGGCACCTGCCCTAACTTGACGACCGGACACGCCGTCGAAGACATGAAATTGTTCTTCGACCGGACACGCCGTCGAAGACATGACATTGTTCTTCGACCGGCCGTGCCGGTGGAGTCTCAGACTTCGAGTGTGGTACTTGGTTATCCACACGGGAGGTGCTCAACGACACCTCCGCACTCGTACCGGTCTTCTTGACCCCGCGTAGAACTACGTTACCCACGCTAGAGACGTATGCTGCGCTCTCTTTCTTCTTCTCGGTCTCTTCGACCTTGGTGGAACTATGTTACCCATTCCTGAGGCTCCCTCAGCACCGTCCTCAACAGCCTCTGCTGTTTGCGGAACTACGTTACCCGCCTGGTCAGTGCCATCCGGCACTGCCACAGTCGAAACCCATAAGGCCGGCGACTCCCGATATTTTCGGCCGCGTAAGTGCCTTGGTGACCATCTCTGGCGCCCCAGTCCCGGACAGAGTTGGGGAAATTACTCACCAAAGCTCTGTCGGAGACTGCGGACCGGCTAGACCCAATGCCTTTGTCACGCCAATCGATCCAGGGCTCGTGCTTCTCGAACCACGGCATGCCCAGGATCAGGTCGTACTCGTCCATGTCTAGGACAAGGAACGACTCCGTGCTGTCAAAGTCCTCAATTTTCACAGACAGATCCATCCGGACCCCAGGTACGTTAACCACCGTACCATCGGCCAGTCTCACTGAGACCTGGCCCCTGCCTACGCTTTCACGCAATGCGTCGGCAAACTTGCCGCTATTCTGTGCGGCCGTCTGGCATCGAGCAAAATTCGTCTACGCTCCAGAATCAATCAGGATTCTGAAGGGATCTCCGTATCCCCATACACCCGCGTATACCACGAGCAGTCCGCCGCTGATTTTCCTCGTCTCTAGAGCTCCCAGGCTCTCGTGGGCTAAGCCTCCATGCCGTGCGCCGTCCGCACTCCTACCATGGGGACTTAGACCTTCCCAGTAGGGCGCCCCGCACCTACTGGTGACCCCAGTTCCCCTGGCTCTTGGGTCGCGGCTTCTGCCACGAGCCCCTCGAGCCCTTAGCTTTGGAAGGGAGCTTCCTTTGCCCTCCCGCAGAGCAGGCACGTTGCATATGCCCGAGCTTCCCACATCTGTAACATCGGATGGAGCTCTGTACGGCCGTACCCAATTCCATGGGTACCGGCCCTATGCTAGCTCCAGCTGCTGGGGCTCCTTGCACTGCGCCTGTTGACGCATTGTGACCTTGCCACACCGACGTAGGCGTACGAGACTGTTGGTGGCTGTACTCCTCTTGGAGGGCGATCTGGATCGCCTCCTCCATAGTGTTCGCATGCACGCGGAACAACTGTGTGCGGGATGGGCCCACCTTCAGGCCATCCATGAACACTGTCACCTTGATGTGTTCAGGTAGGGGGTTCCCCACCAGAGATGCCGCGAGTACTCGCATCTCCTGGATGCACTCGTGCAGCTCACGCTTCCCTTGTTTACAGGGAGGAAGCGCGAGCGCCGGCGATACTCATAGTTCGCCGGAAGGAAGGCGGCTCTAAACTGTTGACACAGCTGAGCCCAGGTTGTGAAGCAACCCGGCGTTGTCGCCTCGCGCGTGTACGCCCAGGTCTTCGCCCGACCTCCTAGGTTGGACAGGGCGAAAGCGACCCGAAGTCGCTCGGTCGAGATTAGAGCCGCGTCCATCGCGAGCTCTACCTCTCTGACCCAGAAGTGGAGGTTCTCTCCCTCCTTCCCGTCATAGGGGTTAACCTTAAGCCTCAACGGCTTAGGTTGGGCTGGCTTCATCTCAGCCACGGGGGCCTGCAGCCCTGTACGTGAGCGATAAGCCCTCGCTCGTACGTGTCAAACGCCTGGATGCGTCCAACCTGCTCGGCCGGCGTAGCAGCCGCCAAGCTTCGGAGGGCATCTCCTCCAAAGATGCCCACCATCTTCCGGACCGACTCAAACTGAGAGTCGATCAAATGAGGGAACTCCCCTCTATCCACCCTGGCTTACCTTGTAGGAGCCACAGAGGATTCAGGTAGTCAATCTACCCGCGTAGGTGTGGATTGACCAACAAGTGCTACCAAGTGTGACGTGGTCACACGAGCACCTTGCTTGAGGAAGCGTGCTATTGAGTATTCAAACTCTAAGTGAACGGCAGTTCACTAGTCCCTGGTCTGAGGGGACTTAATAGTCAGTTTAGAGTAGATTTTAGACTGATTTAGTTATAGTTAATTAGGACATTTGGCCTGTAATACAAATTACTAATTAACTATAATTTATCCTTTATATGCATATAAAAAGTAGGCCAAATGCTATTGGTTGGTCCTCAGCCACCAGACCTACGTGGCAGTGGTGTGGTCTACACCACCCACGAGTGAGTATCTAAAACGAATACTCACAGAAGTATATCTACTTCTAGAGGTGGTACCCTTTCTAAGCTACCCCTCATGTAACCCCGTTACAACATCCCTATCGTTTCTACTGCAACGTCAGGGCTGTTGACAATAATAGTATAGAAGTGACCTCAACCATCTGAGAAGCAAATACCAACTTGTTTGATGCTACTATAATGCGTAAGTAAACCATCAACAACTAAGACTTGTCCAATTCGCGCCATAGTGATGGTCTTCTCCATGAGTATTTCTATTCCGTACACATTATTTCTGTCTTACCGTATACTGAAGTTGGCGAGAAAATGTAGGGGTGGGATTAGGTGCTTACTACTACTGGTACTGTCACGGATATTACTACTCTTGTTACTTAAGATTGGGATTATACTATTTTTTGTCAAATTCCCCTTTATAAAACGAAGTACAAATTGGACAGCCGGTGTCTAATTAGTACGTGTGCTCCGTTTATACATTTCTTATTAGGTCACTAAATCGATCGATTATCAAATAAATTGGACATCTTGCTTGTTTTTTTACAATACCTACAGTAATTAAGTTTAGAGTAGTCTAAAATTAACTCTAAACTGGCAATTAAGCCTTAGACCAGAGACTTGTGAACTGCCGTTCACTAAGAGTTTGTATACTCTTGATAGCACGCTTCCTCAAGCGAGGAGCTCGTGAGACCCCATCACACGCGTAGTGTTCTCGCGAACACCCGCTACTGAGCTGGGCAGGCATTCGAAATTGTAGATTATTTGACATTAGGAGTAGGTGACTGGGTCTACTACTCGTTTGATGTTGCAGGCTGGTCCGCAAAAGCTGTTGAGCTCAGTCTATATGTTCACAACGATATTACGAAGACTGACACACCTTCCAACTTGTGCGTGGTTCCAGCAATGCAGGTTCCCTTCATTAGCGGAATCACCACTACAGGATCACATCGCTTTAAATTTTCGATCAGTAACCCAAAGAGGTAGCCATCGACACCGCCTGTTCCTTTGCAGGGATGGGTAAGAACTGTTACAGGCAGTACACAATCGTGCAGTTTCCGGTGCTCAGCTAGATTTTCAGCTGCAAGCTACTGTGCATACCAGTACGGCAAGTACCTTGTCTGCCACCGAAGAATGCAGCACCGATGGCGACAGAGCAAACTGCCATGAGAATGGACAGTGTATTTTACAAGTCGGAACACCTACTTGCAAGTGGCACATGTTCCCGCTTTCTATGTCCATGTGTGAACACTTCAAGCCAATTTGACCTGCCAAGTGTCAATAACTGGTCTGGTATCTCGTGTAATGCTCCTGTAGGCTTCGCGCTGACGAAACTTTGGGGGGAAATAGACAATGTGACAATACCGTGCTCGACATGCAATACCAGCTTCACGCTGATGCGCGGCGAAGTTGTGATATTTCGTGTACCAGAGCCACTTCGTGCAGGTATTGGACTTCGCCTTACTTTACTGCTGACTGAAACAACGACTGGTGGAGTCACGCCTAGTGTGTACGTGAGTGGGGTCCTCCCCGGGTCTCTGTATGACTTTAATTACATATCGGGGACCAGTGACGGCACAACTTCCCAAGTCGTGGAAGTATCGAATTCATCCTTCACGGGTGACTTCTGGGTGGTTGTTCACACCGACTACCTGTCGTCGAGTACTATTCCGCAAGCCACTGCAACTTCGACTACCTCTACTCGACGGAGGCTAATTGACAGCGTTGGCACCAGCTCATTTCAGCTTGTGGCTGAACAATACGAGCGGCTTGATTCCAACTCGGCGAGTGCATTGCTCACCGATCAATCCTTTTCCCACGCTACATTTCCTGGATATTTGGTAGCTCAGCCGGAGTTGCGGTGTTCACGTTTGCTTTGATTTTGCTTGTCATGGTATTGTGTTTCTTCGCTTTTCGAGTTGCATGAGCACCAGAAATCAAGATAAATTACTTGGTTGTCTCTATCCACCTTACAGTGGAAAATCTAATCTACCTCCCAGCAGCGGCAAATTCGCCGGTGGACTCCATACGCATGCCTGAAAGCCTGCAAAGTAGATGTAGTGGTGCGGTTGTTAAGGATATTCACGACTTCAGTACTGGGGCAGACGAGAAAGCTGAATGGTAAGATAATTACTGAAAAGGAGAATTTGAATCAATTGCATTGGTTTTCCTTTCATTTTCTCTAGTAAAAGGCCCGATTGATTCGGTTAACTACTCTCCTCATTCAACCAACACGTTCCCTCGGAATGCTCGTCAGAGTTAGCCAGTGAACGGGCGGCCGTTGTTAAGACCGTACTCCTTCCTGTGCATCTGGCCATATTTCTTGACTAGATTATCTAGGTCCTTGCCCGAGTAACCATGCTTTGGCAATTTGAACCGCTCAACCATACCTGATGATTTGCCCGTGGCCAACCAGTGCTGCAACTTTTCATCAATTGTATTCATTGAGGCAACTTTACCCCTCTTTTCGTCGGCATAGTCTTCGTTCTCGATCCGCTTATGCGACCGCAAAAATCTCTTCGCATTACCAACGCTGATGGAATTGGGCTGTGTATCTGCCACAACAGAAGATAGAGTAGACTCCTCCGCACAGGCGACACTGGAACTCGTGAGGAGGACAGAAGCCGCAACGAGTAGGACGAAACTGAAACGCATGATATAGGCTTGGATGAATGGTCTTGAGTGAAAATTGTAAAGTGAACGATTATTTACACATGTGTGGAGACTCGCATACCGAGCACTCGTTAGTGGTGTTATATACCAGACGTCGGAGTAAACAGGTACCTGCATCGGTATGTTTGCCTCTGTAGTGACCGTCTACGCCGTAAGCGTCAGAGCGCCCAAGGGCCAACGAAGTGCAAGACAGCGCAGCGTCTATCAGCGTCGACGGAGCCCCAACTCTGGTGAGTGCTGATGACGGACGACGCAGCGTGGCATCACTCCAATCAGGCCCCGACATAACCTGCCCCTGCAACTCGATTGATGATCGCAGATACGTGGGTGATACGAACTGGGTAGGTAGCGGCTCACGCGCTCGACGTCACTCGCGGTCCGGTTTAGTTCTTCTTTGCATGTTGTTTACCGTCTTCGTAAGGCAGGTAGTAGGTCTACACTGGCGCAACTTAGCCGATTCATTCTCAATTCATTCTGCAATTTTCAGTCTTCTGTTCAAGCGAACACTACAATTGGTAGCACATGTTCCGCGGGAGGAGGAGCGTTCTTGCCTTCGATTCAGCATTGTCATGTGACTCGTGTCACTACTCGTCTTTATTTTGGGGACTTCCGGGAAGTCATTTCTTGCTGGGTACAAGAACATCAACTGGGCTCGATTCCGGCCAATCAGAGAACTTCAAGTTCAACTTCGCCGTAAATTATGGCTGACGCCAATATGGAGCACCACGCTGCAGGTATGCAGCAAGACCAGTTCATGCAAACAATTGAGCGAATTGCGGCAGGTTTGAGTCAGCAGACTGCTCAAATCTACCAAGATTTTCAGTCCTATCTACAGGGATATCAACAGCAACTGCAGCAGCAGATGCAAGCACAACAAGCCCAGCAGGCACAATGTGAGCACAAAATCGAGGGTGTGAGCATGCCAACGTACCATGGCCACCCACACGAATCGGTGGATGTGTTTATCATCCGGGCTAAGCTATTCATGCAAGGAAAGTGCATTGACTTTACGAATCCCCAGAACGGGCCTCGAGTCGTGGCTATGCTCGCTGCCAACTTCCGTGACGGTGCAGCCTCATGGTATCATGCTAAGGTTATGGTGGAGCAAGTTGCTTACCATACTCTCGACACATTACATGTTGCATTGACAGCGGAATTTGTGCCACCTGAGCAGCAGTCCCGGCTCCGTGCAGAACTACGCAAGTGCAAGCAGCGCGGCTCTGTAGATGACTATGTGAAAGACTTTCGCCGCCTTATGGCACAAATCCACGGGATGCACGCGTTGGACCGGGTGGACCATTTTGGTGAAGGTCTGAAGTCAGAGACGAAGAAGGAGGTCATGTACCTGCGCTGCTCCTCACTAGCGGAAGCCATAGCCGCAGCACAGGCGTATGAACGCACGCATTTTGGAAGTGACCGTAGTCGTCATCCAACTAACCTGCTGTCGGGTCGTGGCACTGTGGCACCGCGTACTCCTGACGGTCCAACTCCGATGGATATCTCGGCGATGGACAGCCGCCAGATTGACAAGAATACGTGTCGTGAGCGCAATCTGTGTTTTTATTGCAAAGAGAACGGACACAGAATTGCAAGTTGTCCACGTCGTAATGGACAAGACAGGGAAATGGTGTGGCTCGGCGGACGTAAGTGGAGTGTCCGTCGAGCCTGCAACTCAAAAATCTCCTTTATCTACTGAGACCTCATCAATCGAAATTATGGAACTCTCAACGGTCTCGGCGGGTCCCAGTATCCCGTTCATAAAGACTGTCTACATTGCGGACAAGCCGTTCCGAATGTTAATTGATTCTGGTGCCTCACATTGCATACTCAAAGACGGCTCCCTGAACACATCGCAGATGCCAGTTATTCAAGTGTCCGCCCGGGGATTTGATGGTGGTGCACAGCAGCGGCTTGTACCCACGTGTGAACTGACTATCAACTGTGATTCGGTGGTATCCTGTGTGCCGTTTATATTTTGGCCAATGACATACGAATATGACGGTATTTTGGGTCGGCCCTGGCTGGGACAGTGCAATCCAGTGATTGACTGGACCAATCACACGATAGCATTCCCGAGCACTGGCAGTGTCACAGACGCCCCATTGGTACACTCCGAGAAGTAGACTGTGAGTGAAGTCACTCTAGAAGAATTTCGTCGCCGGCTGGAAACCGACAAGTATGTGGAGGTGTATAAGGTGGAAGCGCGACGTACCGAGGACACTAAATCAGTTGCTACAGCAGTACGCCTTCTCCTGGGTGAGTTTCAGGACGTTCTTCCTGAAACGTTGCCCGATCAGCTCCCTCCCGAACGCGAGGTAGAACATGAAATTATCCTACTCCCTGATGCGGTCCCAGCGGCACGAACACCCTTCCGGCATTCTCCCGCCGAGAGAGCCGCACTCAGTACGTATGTCAGTGAGCTGTTGCACAAAGGATGGATTGAACAGTCTAATTCGCCATGGGCTTCAAGTATTTTCGCCGTCTCTAAAAAGGATCCGGTGACAAGATCAACCGTGCGAAAGATGGACTGGATTCGCAGTGGGGATATTTCGCATCCAGGCCGGCGGGTAATCGACTATCGGTACCTACATTCACAATCTACGGTACCACAGGTGCCTCTGCAGAGAATTAACGATCTATTGGACACGCTGCAAGGAACACGCATTTTCAGCTCAATCGATTTGACGTCTGGTTACCATCAGATGAGGCTCAAGAAAGATTCCCGTCCACCAACGGCATTTCAGCCGGACGGTGAGCTATTCCAGTGGGTTGTTGCTCCAATGGGTTTAGCAGGGATGCCGGGTTCATGGACGCGCCTAATGCGCTACATTTTTGGTAACCCACACTTTTCGCGCTTCTGCGTGGTTTATTTGGACGATATTTGTGTGTTTTCGCCGCCGATCGATGCGCATGTGGAACATCTACGCGCGGTGTCGTCCGTTTTTGCACTCTGTGGGCCTGTACGCTAACTCTCGGAAGTGCACTTGGGCCCAGGGAGCAATCACGTTTTTGGGCCATCGGATTTCTAACTCGACCATCACTCTCGACCCTGCAAAGACATTGGCAATGAAGGAAATTGCGCCCCCGACCAATATCCGTGAATTACAACGTTTTCTGGAACTCTGTGGTTACTATCATCGTTTCTAACGGCATACGCAGAGCTTGTGCAGCCTGTATCGGACTTACTTAAGTCATCGAGTACATGGACTTGGGGACAGTCGCAGATGATAGCGTTCGATCAGGTGAAAGACGTGCTACAACATTCACCCGTACTCAAACTTCATGACTTTACGCGGCAGTTTTTCGTGACGACGGATGCATCCGATATTGCAGTAGGTGGAGTGTTAAGTCAGGTGTACCCCTCCGGAGAACACCCAGTTGCGTACCAAAGTCGAAAGCTCAGCGACACGGAGCAACGCTGGCCGGCGCATGAGAAGGAGCTTTTCGCCATCAAGTTCTGTCTTGAGAAATGGCGTCCATATTTGCTTGGGGTGAAGTGTACGATCTACACCGATAACATCGTGTGCAAGTGGTTTTTCACGAAAAAGCAGCCATCTCCAAAGCTGCTCCGCTGGTTTGACACATTTAGCCAGTATACATTTGACATTTTCCATCGAGCGGGACGGCCTAACGTGGAGGCAGACGCCCTATCGCACCCGGTGGTGGTTAGCTCGTTGGTGGTCGCGAGCCCGGATCCGATCTTCGCAACACGTGTCAAAGAACTATACTCGACGGACTCACTGTGTATTAACCCCCTAAACACGAGAGCCTGTATTAGACACGATATGACAAAAAGCTTATCTTGTATGAGACACGTTAACCCCCCAACACTCACGGGATTTTCGCCGTTCCGTAAAGGCGTGAACAAGCTGTATAATACAACATGTTACAGCCAGCCTACAATTGACATTTGTATGCTTCTCTAAAGTACGCTGTTTTTTTTTGAAATTCAGGAAAGGGCAGGAGTACACAGACGACTCAGTCGCACGGCTTTATCCAGGCATGTTGTTAAATACGCCGACGCTGAGACTTGTTCGATCAACATGTTGCATATCCGCCATGAACAAGTTGGCCCTTTTACTAGAAATGCACTAACTGTGTCATATCTCTGACCAAAAGATAGACGTGTCGCCACGACTTCGACACTAACTGCAATTGACACGCAATGAATGTATTTTTCTTAGCAGGACTCCCACAAAAGCCAGCCTACGCGTCCCCGGCTTCCACCTCCTCGGCCGCGTCATCTTCACGCTCGTCCTCGTCCTGATTGGTGCATGAGCGCCGTCTCTTCTTCTTCCCCTTTTTCCCCAAGCCACGCATCTGGATGTCGCGGCCGACGAGTGGACGCGGCCGCTCACTACTGTTCTTCCACTTGGCATAGCAATAGTTTGCCCCCATATCCTCAATCAACGCGAGCACTTAGAACTTATCTCCATCGCTGCAAGCGGCGCAGAAAAACCAACTGGCACATCGCTCTCCAATTTCTCGTTTTCGGAGCGAGCAGACTTTGCACTGGTGCTGAGGGCGCTTGCGATACTCCTTCTCCTTTCCGAAGAGACTCCACGCCTGGAACGTAGTGAGTTTGTGCTGGAGGGGCACGCGGGTAGCCGTATCTGTCTGGGTTGGTTGCGCAGGGGAGAGCGTCTGCACAGCAACATGTTTTCTATCAGTATTGAACCAGTCCAGCAAAGAATCAAGGCACTTACCACATTTGCAAAATCGCTGGCAGTCAGCTCCAGCATCTGCGCCTGCGGTAGACGCAGAAACTTGGCGTGATCGGCAGGGGGATCGTCTCGCTGCTTGCGGGCTTCCCTGTACACAATGTACGCATTGACGACGGCAATATCCACTAGGCCCAAAACGATCGTTTTGTAGTATTTCCGAAAGACGACGGCAAGCTGCAGCAAGTACCGCTGCAGGCGGAGTTGATCGTGGATGTCGACCCCGCCCATCCAGCGGTGGTAATCACGCATCATGGATGGGCAGGGGATCAATATTTTTTCCCGCCACGCAGTCGTCTCTCTACGCAGAGACGTTAACCAGAGCATACAAAAAATAAGAGGTTAGCGTGTAGGAATCGTTTTGCTGGGCATGATCACTTACCGCAAGTCTGCATCGTTCTGCTGGCACCCGTGGTGAGGAACCGAACAGGCATACAGTCCCACCAAAGCAGCGATGTCATCTGTGGCACGTTTTTATGATGGCCATCTTGGTGGAGCCACGCGGAATGTCTCTCCGGCGAGTGGCGTACTCGGCCGTCACCTCTTTCGGAAATCCAGCCTTGTTGGCCTGGATGGTGCCAATGCTGTACACGTTGCGGTGTAACAGCTGCGGCGCGAGCTGCACAGAGGTGTAATAGCGATCCGTCACTACAGTATGAAAGACGCTGACTCTGGTGGTGGCAGAACCTCATATAGGTCGCGCACCACTGCCGCCGTCCCTGAGTTGGGGTCTGCGGGGTACTTCGACGGGGAGCCGCCTCCCAGTTCGCTTTCATGCTGGTCTTTTCCGCAGAAAACTTCAAGTCTAATAAGGAGTAATATATAACATGTTTGTTAGTCAATATGAAGCAGAATACAACATGTATAACTTCACCAAAAAAAATCTCGCGGACCCCACGATGGGGCCGCGAGAAATCTTTCTGACCACCGTTCAACATGCAGACGCATCCAAAAGCACACGAATAGCAACCCATATACACCACACGCGCACACATACCGTAGACAGTAAGCAGTGTTAGCACAGCATGTCATGAACAGCTTGGTACCCCACTTGTGGGGCTTGTCCTTCATGTACTGGTTCGTCACGTTGTGTCGGCTGCGGGATGGGATTACGACCTCGTCGAATGCGAGAACAGGAGGCACTTTGTATCCTGCGCGGAATGTCAGCTGCAACTTCTGGACAACTGGTCTTACTTTCCATGCTCTATCGTTCTCTGCGCGCGGGTCGGCATTGTCCGAGAAATGCAAGTTCTGCATGATTCGCCCAAAACCCGCCTTTGACATATATCGTTCAAAGGTTCCTACTGGAACTGCACCAGTGGTAGACGTCACCCAATGATCTGCGAGTCGTCGCGAGTGAGGGCACAACATGCGTGCCACTAATAGTCCAATACAGCGAACAATCTCATGACCTTTGATCTTCTTGTGCTTTCTGGTTTCAGCATCCATAATCTGCTCTCGCGTCACATCCTTGTCAGCATCACGTTGCTTTTGGTACATTCCTTGGACTCGATCGTTCAAGCGCTGGTGGTAGTACCGATTGCTTTCCATGGCAATCCTGCTCCACAAAGACCGGGGCATAAAAAAAATAAGCAAGCGGTGACTTCGCCTTTGAGAGTGCCTCCTCGGTAGGCCCAAATTCCCCGCTATACAGGCCAGGATAGTTGCCGGTATCTGGAAACGTATCAGGATCTGATGTTGTCAAGTACAACATAAAAAATGTTAGTCATATCGGATATACAACATGGCGGAGCCAGTCACGTACCCAAGTTCCAGCCATCCGAGTGCACCTTCTGGAGCGCCTTCGTGTCTTGTGCAAGGACAGCCATCTCATCTTCCGTCAATCCGCTCCAGTTATCAATAGTAGCACGCCAATCTCTTGGTAGCTTAGCCACCGCTTCCCGCAGCCTCTGCATCGCTATTCGCTTGTACGCGTTCTTGCGATGGCGCTCAGCGATAGCTTCACCATCTAGCTCATTGTCGCTGCTATCTTCATCAACTACCTCGTGCGCTTCTTCTTGCGCAGCGGACGGATCATCATCATATGTATGTTCCACATACCAGCTTTCGGAGTCCGAGCTGTCACCTTCCACCTCAGACGTCATGCCATTGTCAGCAGCGGCTGGCGTCAATTGCCGCCATATCGCCTCCATCTGACGAGTCACTATCAAGCAGTACATTCAAATCCAGAGTTCTATTACGACACCACGATATACGTCGTCAGATTATCAAACATGTTATATAATACAACGTCGCATACGTAGCTTACCGAGCGGTTGCACGTCCAGCTGAAGAAGCGGTGATGTCACTTTGTGGTGCTGGCACTGCAGGTACGACAGGTGTCCCCACTGCTGACATATCCCTGCACACGTTTACGAACCCACAATGTGTTAGTACAAACTAGCAATAGCGCAACAACGATGACACGCACCCGGTTGACGCCATGTCGGCGCTCTCCTCATCGTCCTCTTCAACTGGCACGTGTGGGCTGATCCGGCACAATTTCTTGCCAGCTGCCCCTCTCTGCCCGCCGAGGGGACCGAGTTGGTTCGGGCCTTCTTCTTCTTGTCCGACAAGCCCTTCTCCAGCTCCAAACGCGCCATGGCGTCAGCACGCGAGGCCGCACCACGCTTCTCCTCCAGCTCAAGCCGCCGACGCTCCTTCATCAGCGCCATTTTCTTTCTGTTAGCCGCGCCAGTGACTCGCGCGACTGCTCTAGCCTCCCGCGCAATCTTGTCCTCTCTCGCCAGCCGTGCTTGCTCCTTCTTTGACACCTTAGCAGGGGGCACGGCTTGCGGCTCGGGCGCATCGCGCTTTCCGGTCTTCCGCCCTTGGTTATTATCCTTCTCCCGCTGTGCCCTGTACGCAGCAAGCTTACCCATCGGCGGACGTCTCGGCGCGCTGGTGTCGCGAGGCACACGCTCAGGAATCGCGCGAACTTCGTCGTCTGCAGCACCGAAGTCGGCGTCGGTCTCTCTCCAGCAATGAATGCGCGGTGCTCAGCGAAGACTCGTCGACGGTCGTCTTGTCCCAGCCCGTCCTGCCGTGCCTTGAAGGCTTCCGACTCGGCGCGAGTTTCGCGCCTCGGCGCCATGTTCTCCGTTCCGCGCTTTTTCTCAACTGACTGGTTTTGACGCAGCCCTCTCCAAGCAATCAATCAGGGCAGGAAAATGTATGGCTCGGCCTTGTGCGAGTGCTGTCCATCCCAGACCTTATTGCAGAATTTTGACCTACCCGCTAGCAAACTGCCAGAAACTCTGCGAGAAGTGCAGTCCTTAACATGTTGTAAAATACAATATGTTATGGAAAAGTGCGCAAAGCGATGTTGTAATATACAAGAAATTAATCTTATTCTCATGTACCATACAAATTTGAAGTCGAATAGGGATCGGGGTGCTGGATAGACCCACCTATCTCTTCGTGCATTGGAAAGTACACCTGAATTTTATGAAATATAAAAATATACAGAACTACTTTTATGTAAACACACACTATAAATTTTACAGTGTAACGCACCAACGCCACTCATTTTCCCACCATTTCAAAATTCGCCGGCTTTCAAGAACAATGGGAGGGTTTACTGCACGATGGGCGGAACTGACCAAAGAAGGATGGAAATCAAAGAGACCGACTGGTCTCTCAAACGACCACACGTACCTGCGCCCCGGTAAGACTACTAAGGACGTGCGTAGCGTCGACGTTTTTGTTGGAGCGGAGGAGTTGATGCGTTAGCTGGATAAACTTGATCTGGGTAAGTGTTTCCTTGTGCGGAAGCCATATCACGGCTATCTAATACGCGCAAATGTTCTAGAGATGGTGAGAAAGTCTACTATTACGAAGGGAAAATCTGCGAAAGCGGTCAGGACCAAATGAACACAGTGGACGACCCAAACGGTGCGCGTCAATTCAACCTTGTATGATACAAGTTAACATCAAATCTAATCTTGTATGTACTAGTTTCTACTGCAGCTACGAATACGGTGACCACCGAAGCTGCTACGAATGAACCCAGTGCAGCAGTTACACTGGTACGCAGTAATGTGGTAACTATGACTTCGGTGAACGACTCCCCACCATCGTCAGTTAGATTTACTCCCGTACACCGCAATCTGGCGAATGAATTTGATGAAGCTGTGGATGGTGAAAGCCACCGTTCGCCTCAGCGTTCTGCAACAATTACTGAACATTCGTCAGGTTGGTCAAGCTTGTATATTCAAGTTATGAATTCTTATCTAACCTGTATATCCAACCTTACAGCTGAGATCAACATTGTAATAGAGACGGACAACCCAGACGATTTTGATGCACTAGAGTCTGAAGCTGAGAGTGACGATGGTGCTTCGGATAGTACCCGTAGCTTGCTTGGAGATGAATATACTCCTGCCGAAGATGTCCGTGTGGAGGAAGTGGAAGAAAATCTTGAAGAACCCATGTTCGATGAGGCATTGCTTGGTAGCATGGGCGGAATTGCCAACGTTGCCAGCGGTACCATTCATGGGGATATCCTAAAGAATATGGGAGTTAGCGGATGAACTAAACCTGTTTCATACAGCCCATTTCTTATCTCGATGAGCCCTACGAGCGCCGTACTATTGTGTCACTCCGGAAAGATTACCCACAACTTTTCAATGGCCCATTCGGCCCTACCTCTCGTGCGCTAGAAGCAGCGACAACCCCATCCGGAGTGTTGTTTTACTTTGTGCGGCCTCAACTATGGGAAGATATTGCGGAAGCGAGTAATGACTACTTCGAAGAGAAGCTGGACGAACGAGTGGAAGAGCAGTACTCGAAGCAAGTTTTGCGCGAACAGAAGAAACCAGGCTTCACAAGAAGCACTCGTGAGGTAATTTGAGCTAGGATTTTGCAAACCCCCGCCATTATGGTGCGGGAACTATGCAATTTTGTAGGGCTGTTGATTGCTCGAACGATTTCTCTCAACAAGAAAAAACTTGAGCATCATTGGAAGACTATGAGTGATGGAGCTATCGCACGTGGATTATTCGGCTTTTTCATGCAGCGCGACCGCTTCATGCATATATCACGGAATTTATACTTCAGTAGTAACTCGGATAAGCGAGCTAAATCTGGCCGTGCTTGGAAGCTACGGCCTGTGATTGATTCCTTGCAAGCTACGTTTCGATCCGGCTAAAAACCACCTCCCGTCATGTCGTTTGACGAGGCAATGCTACCGTCGCGCTCTTCGTTTAACCGAATGCGCGTTTATATGAAGGATAAACCCCACAAGTGGGGAACAAAGTTATTTATGCTCTGCTGTTCTCAGTCGGATTATTGCATGAGGTGGGTAACGAATTTTTTTGATTGCTAAGTATTCTTAACGTATCAGATACATGTTATTAACTTCGCTAGCCTGTATGTACAGATTTGAGGTATATTGTGGCAAACGGCAAACGGACGGTGCTGCCGGGGCTTCAGACACTAAGTGTGAGCCTGCAGCTGTAATTCGAAACTCGCGTGAGGTGTTTGGTACAGCCGGGTCGCGTGACAAGCGGCTAATCGTAACAGATCGATTTTATACGTCACCAACTCTCGCCATGCAACTACTTACCCTGGGTTTTTATAGTATTGGCACCGTGATGACAAACCGGTGAGGATTTTGCAAGGACATTGTCGAGAAAAGAAAGAAGGGCCAGTTGATATAGAGAGGGGGACCTTCACGGTTGCCGATAACAAGCTCATTTCAATCATCAGAGCTGTCTGTTGGTGGGACAACAGGCCTGTTCATCTTCTCGCAGCCGGCGGAAGTGTTGAGCAAGACCGAGTTGTGCGTCGAAGAAAAATGGAGAGCAAGCCGAACTAGCATGTCCACGAGTCTTGAAGGACTACCAGACATTCATGGGCGGAGTTGATCGTGCACGATCAACTCCGACTACAAAGGTGATACTGCTAAATTGTATGTACTTGATATACTAACCGAAGTAACCTGTATATTCACGTTGATTACAGATATTCGCTGCAGCTAGCTCTCAAGTACAAGAAGTATTACAAGTCATTGTTCTTGGGGTTCCTGGACCTAGCCATCATCAATCCGTATATTGTGTACAACACGCGCCGAGAAGCTGATGGACACACAAAGCTGACGCACGTCAAGTTTCTCAAACAGTTACACCTTGAATTCATTCAGTTGCAGGAGAGAGATTGGGGTGCTTTGCAGAGAATGCAGGCTACATCTACGAAAAGCTGCGATACCATCAGGCAGAGTTATCATGTTCCTGTCCAAGTTGATGAGTGGCGAGCGGGTAAACAGGGCAGGAAGAGGAGACAACGTGCGTGTAAAGTGTGCTCCGTGTTGAAGGAGTCAAGTGAGGCGAAAGGAGGTGAAACCATGTTCTACTGTAGTACGTACAAGCTGCACAGCAACTCAAAGAAGGCCACAGTGACTCGCGTTTATCTGTGCAACAAGGTAAAACACACCAGTAATGGAGAGACAGTTTCTTGTTTTGAAATCTGGCACCGACACTGGCCCAATGGTTCAATGCTGTCACCTTCACAGCGGAAAAAGAAGATTCGAGCGCGAACGACGGAGCTTTCAGTAGATGAAGAGACAACGTTGGGGAGTGACAGTGATGGCGGGGATGATGTGGACAACCAATCAAAACGACGACGCCGCGACGAGTAAGCAGCTGGCAGGTGCAGGGAAATAGCTCAGTTTGAGTACGGAATTTAGCGCTGTTGTGGTTCTCTATATTTCGAGAAAAATGCATTTCTCTATCACACCTCTGCTTGGTTTTTGATCGACTTTGTACAGGTTAGATCGTTACCTTGTATATGACTAGTATATCTATCATGCCCGATCCAAGATTAAATCTCTTCACAATCCTAGGTGTAGGGCTACTGCGAGGCTATCCATATACAAGATATATACTTGGGCTAACTTTATTATGGTAACCCTTTCCGCAACATACAAGTTAACTCAGGTAGGGTTTGGGGAGATGGGTGCGCTGGAAAACGCTCGCGTTCAACGGGTTAACATTCTTCCGCAACTGCTGTCAGCGACTAGCCAGTCAAATCAGTTCAGTCTGGAAGACGGCTTAAGTGTGGTTAAAGACGGCCAAGATAAACGAGTCGTCTTGCCTCGTGATGATCGACTGCTACTGGATGTGCTGATTAAGTACCGTGATGAAGCCACTATAGCGCACCCTGAGGTAGTTCGTACCTACTTAGCAGTTCGACAGGATTTTGTGTGGTCGGGACTGCGATCTACTGTGGAGGGCTATGTTCGCACATGTGAGACCTGCATGAGGAACAAGACAGGTGAACGGAAAAAGGGACTACTACCGCCACTCCCTATTCCTGAAGCTCCGTGGGTCGACATTGCAATGGACTTTGTGACGGACCTCCCAGTTTCCGGTGGATATGACGCTGTTTGCGTTGTGGTATGCAGATTAAGCAAACGAGCTCGCTCTTTACCTACTCGGAAGACAGTAACTGCTGAGAAAGTAGCTCGGAGCTTTTTTGACAACGTTGTCATTATCCACGGTGTTCCTCGATGTTCCTACCACCGAATCTAGATGGCCATTATTTGACATTTGACGGTGGGCGTGGACTGGTTTTGAAATTGTCAAAACACATGGCAAATTTGTTACCCATTACATAGGGTAAATTTATTTTTTTTTCGGTTTGGTGTTTGAAAAATACATCATAATGACACTGTCATTTTCCTACGATTCTAAATTTGCCTAATGTGGGACTTAGCACAATTCACGGAAGTAGTGCTAGATTCGGTGAACTGTTCTGTTAAATTTGGTAACCCAAGTTTCGACGTACAAAAGTTAATCTCGTGTTGAAGTTGAGGTTATCTTTCGTAAGCAGAGTCTTTTCCTACAAAAGCAATAGCCTTGTAAAGAAGTCGCATGCGCAAATATGGCACCAGCTTGTAGAGACAGTCATCCCACGTAGAGTCACTCAATATCAACTCCAGTACAGCGATACACCAGACGCCACACGAGCTGCCATCTTGCTGCTTGCACCACTCCACCTTCTCATAAGAAAGCATGCCTTCAAGCTGCAGCAGTGGCTCAATCACTCTGCGTACACTCTTTTCGATAACTTGGTAGTTGCGCTTGTTTTGGAGAGGGTCAAACATGAAGCACGTAGCTCCCGTGTCATCGTTCCTATCTACCATAAATGCGACCCAGTGACGGTCAACATTAAAACAACACATAACCCGCTTGTACTTGGGGTTGCCAGCTCCGAAACCACCCGCCGTCCGTCGTTGTTGCTCCAGGAGCACGAAATCATGAAAGGACGGGCTAATGATACCCACATCGACATATTCGTCTCTCAACGCCATAAGTGATACGAGGATTGAAGTGGTATGCAACCAGAGGTTACTTCTAAAATCTAAAAGTTGGTGACCACCAACAACTTCACCAGGCACACGATTCACACTGAGGTTTAACGTTTCGACGTAACCGATGTGTTCATTCTAGATCGGGCATAATAACTTAGCTTATACAGTAATGTACAAATAGATCAGTTTGACGTACCTTGGTAACATGACTAGTATCCGTAAATGGCTTCCGGAGATCAACTACATTCCATTCCACGCTTTCGATCCATTTAATCGTCTGGATAACCAAACCGAAGCGTGTGCGTGCTTCAACGAGAGTAGCCATGGCGTCGAGCTGGTCAAACGTTGCGTACCCATAGTCCGGCCAGTATGCTAGAAGATCGATATCCTGTTTCAGTCGAATAGCATCAATAGCTGCAATAATTTTGGGAAGCTGGGGTATTGCCTCAACAACAGGCATATCCTGTCCAGCGCTACGCTGCCTCACCGAAAGCGAGCCCGAAACCTCGACCGCCGGGAGCTCCAATGCGTCCACCATCGCTTTAGCGTTGAAATAACTGTATGGGCCATCAAGAAGAGTGGCTACATCTGTGAATGTGACTAGTTTAGACACAGTGCCACTACGATATTGTGCTGCTAGGTTACGAGCAATTTCGCGATCCTGTTTGGCTTGTGCCTGTTTGCGTTGTGCCTTGGTCATGCCACTAATGACTGGGCGCTTTGCAAAACTCCATGTGAAAGTCTCGGTACCTTTTGCTGAGATACCTTCGCGTTTGGTCTTATTCGGTGTAGTTTTGGTTGCGTTTGGATTAGTTTCCGACTTCTCATGAGGTGATACCTGAACCTCTACAGAAGAGGAAGTTCTTGTACTCGAGTGTGTAGGTGCGTCCACGGCTTTATCAACTTCACACGTAGTGTTCGTACTTGAGTTTGCGTTTTCTACCACTTTCGCTGTCGAGATATTTTTTACTACTGATACTTGAGAGAGTCCAGGAAAGACAGCTACTTCGTTATCCGCGAAGGTGACGACTTTACCAGAATTCAATGCTTCGTAAAAGTCATCGAGCCACGTAAGTGCAACACGAAACGTAGGAGTAGACTGTAGTGCCATGCGGTCTACAATCTTCTCCATTAATGCCTTTGCCTCACAATACATATCAGAATTTGACAGCGCATGATGCTTTGCTAATGGCGCACAGGAACTTTGTTTCAATCCTCCACAAGGTACTTCACCAGTGCTGATATCGTTCTCGCGACTTTGGACAATCCATCGTGTTGGAAAGCAGCGCAAAGGTGGGATGACACTTTCGTAATTTCCAACACTACGAACGCGCATCACATGGCGACAGGGTAGCAGACACGTCTTCATGAAGATGCAATCACACGCGCAAGTCTGTTTATCATCACAACTCCATTAGAATACAATTACAGAACTCCACCGAATATTCACCAAACAGCATACCTGTGTGTTGACCACATGCCTACTTCCAGTACGCGAGCTTCGTACCAATGCTCTTCCATCTTCACCTAGTTCCACGTCGTAGTCCGCGGTCTCGCCAGTTGCTAGCGTGTGTTGTTTCGATACTAAGTCAAATGCAAAGGCACTCAGTTGAAGTCCTAGTCGACTTAATTCAGGATCTTCGCAAATTCGTGCGGGCCGGCTCCCAACACGATGATACTCCTTCAGATACTGCTCTTCGGAGTATTCTTGAAGGGTGATGAGGGTAGATAATAGCTGGTCAATAGAGAAGGATTCGTTTATGATATCCTTAAGCTTTCCCCACTTTGATTCAATTCTGTTGTTCGTGTTGTTCGTCAAATGCGGGACATTGCCACGCCTGTAGGAGACCCACTCGTCTTGTGAGTTGTCCCAGTTCTCCATAAACGTCTTGTACAACTCGTGTGATGCATCTCTCCCAAGTTTCTGCAGCATGGCTCCCTTTGCGTCATCGTACTCCTGACGACTCTCAGCGTAAACGAGAAGCCGCATCAGGGCCTTCACCTCTTTCTTCACAGGTTTTGCTAGCCGAGCTGTTTGCTTTTTCAACCAAGTAATAACGTGCCATTGGCACAGCAGCTGCCGAGCTTGGGGCAGCATCTCGTGAAGCACATCCTTCTCATGGACGGCTTTGTCACTCATGACGACTTGAACCTTCGTCCAGTCAGGATTATTTTCCTTGAAAATTTCCACCACGCGCCGGAGATTGTCCTTGTGTTCGCTGTCTACAAGAGAGTGATGCACATATTGACCCTGTAGATCTCGTCAGATAACTTTATTACTGAACAATTGATCATAGTAAAAGGATCACGAGTATACCTTGCCGAAGACATCATGGACTACAAAGCTGAAAAGCTTGTAGCGGCTTGCATTCGTGTTGTGTGTGGTATCAACCATAACTACCTCTGGAAAAGCCTTGAACAGTCGCTTCATCCGTGCAGTCTGGAATGTTGCGATGCGAGCTATGTTTGTCTCGGTATCCAACACCACCTCGGCAGAGTTGGCATCGTTTTGTCTGCAAAACTCCTCTAGAACCGCAAAAGCTCGTTGAGCATCCGAGAAGCCAGCCTGTTCTTGTTGTTTGTGGCGCTGTACCATGTTGTGCACGTCACGCAGAATCGTTTTCTTTCCTGTAGCATTGCACCAAACATACACCAAAATCAGTTCGGTTTACCAAATCTACACCAAAACTAAATTTGTGACCTGTGCGTTCTCGAAGATATTGTAGGATTCCATACGCGTTTGCTCCCGCTTTGTGCATCACCACCACATCATTCTTCAGTCTAGAGTCTGTCACAACGCGATTCTCGGCGTAGGATTCCCATAAGTGTCGGTTGAGATCATGATTGTGATCCCCAGTAGCTTTTGCGCGTAAAACCCATCTTCCACGTGCGGTCGCAGTGACACACACGTTCACTCGAGCGGAGCATTTTGTGTCACGGACCTTTCTGTGGTTGCGTTTCCCTACTCCTCTCGGTTCATAAGGCTGACCGTGCGTACAAACCAAAGTCTTGGAGTAAGTCTCCCACTTCTCCGGAATCAGAATTACTTCCTTCCTTGACTTTTTTCCATCAGCCCTTCTCTCTTCCGTCGTCCGAACGATCTGCTTGTTCCGAGTAGCAACCGATGTGCTCGTGCGCTTGGAAAATTGCTGAAACGAGACTCTTTGAAACTCATCAAAAGCTTCATCGAATTCTTCCCACGAATGGAAGAGAGTTTTGAAGCCGTAAAACCACACTAAAGAAGTGGCGACACCGGATTCTTTTTTTCGGGTAGAGATTCGGTGTAAATTCGGTTGTTCGGTAATCTTCACCTCTTCACTGCCGCTTTTCAGTGGCATCTCCTTGTCACTGATGTCTGCATCTGCTGTCGATTCTTCGTCATTGAGGTCTTCCTCTGTTGATGGTCCACCCTCGTCTTCGTAAACTGAATCGTCACTGGCCCCCGAGGAGCTCATCTCTTCTTTTTCAGCACTGTCGTCTGAATCGGGATCGATGCCGAATGTTTCACGCAACTCACGATCTCGCCGTCTCCTTTTACTTGCGCGAGTATCAGTACTCTCTGCATATTGATCCCGTAGCATCGCAGTGGCTTGGCGAGTCAATTTTGTCCTGCCCTCTAGCGCGAGTCGAATTTCTTGCTCTTCAAGCCGAGCTCGAAACACCTTTTCTGCGCGATATGCGCCCAGCACGTTATGGTCGTGTTCAGGCAGAGGGCCTGTGCGGTGTGTAGTGCGATTCTATTAAACAATGCTTCATTAGTGCGGAGGTGTCGTCAAAAACAGCAGAAATCGCTTACCAGGTGAGGCATGTACTGGGGGGATCTTCACGCCTTGGTCTGTGTCGAATGGAGGGAATCGATGAATAGCAACCACCAGCGCGGGAACTGATTTTTTGAAAAATCTAAGGTCCTCCTCACTGCAAAGTATTTTATGCATCTAGTTCAACCTAAACCCCTGAAACCGGATATATCTCGTCCACCAAACTTAACCAAATATTACAGGACGCACACAATATCTAAACTCTAGATTCGGTGGTAGCAGCGCCTCCCGATAAACGAGTCGTCTTGCCTCGTGATGATCGACTGCTACTGGATGTGCTGATTAAGTACCGTGATGAAGCCACTATAGCGCACCCTGAGGTAGTTCGTACCTACTTAGCAGTTCGACAGGATTTTGTGTGGTCGGGACTGCGATCTACTGTGGAGGGCTATGTTCGCACATGTGAGACCTGCATGAGGAACAAGACAGGTGAACGGAAAAAGGGACTACTACCGCCACTCCCTATTCCTGAAGCTCCGTGGGTCGACATTGCAATGGACTTTGTGACGGGCCTCCCAGTTTCCGGTGGATATGACGCTGTTTGCGTTGTGGTATGCAGATTAAGCAAACGAGCTCGCTCTTTACCTACTCGGAAGACAGTAACTGCTGAGAAAGTAGCTCGGAGCTTTTTTGACAACGTTGTCATTATCCACGGTGTTCCTCGCTCAATCGTGTTGGACAGGGACCCTAAGTTCCTGAGCAAGTTCTTGCAAGCGCTGTTGGCTACACTTCATGTCAAGCTGCGCATGACGGTTTCCCACCGGGCTAAGCCGACGGACAAAGTGAACGGCAGATTCGAACGCTGGAAGACGCTCTTCGCTGCACAGTTTCGCATTATGGTGATGACTGGAGTGAATGGCTAACAAGCATCAAATATGCTCATGCATCATTGGTTAATACTTCCACGGGTAAGACACCTATGGAAGTTGACACAGGACGTAAGCCAGTACCTCGCCTGTGGGCAACTTCGGACGTTTGTATTTTCCTTGAAGATCGTCAAGCTGCCATTGAATACGCAAAGGATCAATTGGTAAAAGCTCAAGAGCGACAAAAGCGGTTTTACGTTCGGGATCGCACGAACACAACCTTCAACATCATCGATTTTGTGTACGTCCGCGCCAAATTACTTAACAAAGATTTCAGAACGCCTTACTATGACATCACGAAGGACCCGACCAAGAACAAGCTTTTCCTCGATGGGTCAGATCTTTTCCGATAGCTAAACGCATTGGCACCAACTCGTACAAGTTGGTTCTACCCGCAACTCTTCGACTGCACGATGTCTTCAACGTTGACCAGTTAAAACTTTCACTGGGCTACCCACCAGAATTCTTCGGACGACCTGTACGACGTGCGGCACCAGTACTTTTCGACGACCAGGGTTATCGCATTTATGTGATCGCTGCTCTTCTCAAGAAACGTCGCCACAGAGGACACATCCAGTACTTGGTCAAGTGGGCTGACCTGCCGGACTCGGAAAATTCTTAGGAGAATGTACGCAATATCTCCAAGGTTTCACACTGTTTGGCTCTGGTAAACGATTTCCACCGTCGTCTACATCCACCAATTTCAGCTTAAGGCGTGGGGAATGTCGTGCCCGTCTACGCCGTAAGCGTCTGAGCGTCCAAGGACCAACGAAGTGTAAGACAGCATAGCGTCTATCAGCGTCGACGGAGCCCCAACTCTGGTGAGTGCTGATGACGGACGACGCAGCGCGGCATCACTCCAATCAGTCCCCGACATAACCTGCCCCTGCAACTCGATTGATGATCGCAGATACGTGGGTGATACGAACTGGGAAGGTAGCGGCTCACGCGCTCGGCGTCACTCGCGGTCCGATTTAGTTCTTCTTTGCATGTTGTTTACCGTCTTCGTAAGGCAGGTAGTAGGTCTACACAGGCGCAACTTAGCCGATTCATTCTCAATTCATTCTGCAATTTTCAGTCTTCTGTTCAAGCGAACACTAAAGCCTCTAGATTCTTCACAATTAACGAACATAATCTGATAGATTTAGATATGACAATAAAACCAGCGTTCTAGACGGGTAAAGTTGCGTCTCGACACACGCAAAAATCACAGAGTAGAATCCAGGATACCCTGGCGAGTATGGATACGGGTAGTGTTACAGTCCGTATTTCCAGACATGGCTGTAGCTGGGAACTCACAAGGACTTTGCTCTGAACAACAATAATAGCACCTACCAGATAATACAGGGTACATTTCCATGTTCACTCAATAGAGATGCTCTCGCCAGAATAGAGAACGACGATGTAGCAGGGTCGTCGATGTAGAAATGCACACAGGCATCATTGATTTGTACGAAAAAGCTGACAAGCTATTCAGCAGAGTGAATGTGTAACAGACAGTCCTATTAATAAGTAGGAATGATACAACTAATCCCCTAGCCTAATTGATTGTGTCTCGCAATGTGTGCAAAACAGCACTACATAACGGTGTTGTGAAAGAATCGTTAGCCAACACGAATGGCATAAAGGTGCTATTCTAAGTGCGTTTGCCATCTCACAACAAATGCGCTAACGTCGGTGCAATGTTACAAGCTGCAGCGAACGTTACTTTGGCATGACTGCCCTATCAGATATGACAGGGATGCCCTACTAACAAGGATTAGTACTGTGATCCAACACGGATAAGATGAAAGCCAACTCACCAAGACAGTAGTTTGAAAGTTTGAATTACCGGAGCGCCTAAACAATCCTCACTTTCCAAATTCCTTGTTCAAGCTATAGTCAACTACCTGTAACCCGCGATTCGAGCGACCTGCTAAGCCGCGTCAACTTACGACAAATACTACGCAAGTAAGATTTTGGGTGCGGTTTATTTGCATTCTTGTAACGGCTAATTTCCATTCCTGGATATTTTGACATTTTTTCATTTAACTCCTTGAACCTGAGCGCTTGTATACTACACATTAAGAGCGATATCTTGACGTGGACCATACGTGTTAAGAATATATATATATACTAGAGGCAATGCTTTGGGCTGGGAGGACATAGAATGCAACTAATAGAAGCTTTAAAAGTGATGAGGAAATTTGTGTTCTCAGCTGCAACCCAAAAGACATTGGAACACATAGTCTGCGTAAAGGCAGCAGTTCATATACACTCGGAAAGTAAATGATCCCACTCCCGATTTTGACCCATACGCAGGTACACAGACCGTGTCTGTGTACCTGTGTATGGGTAAAAAAAATTGCGTTGTGCGAGTTTGAATATGGTGATACGGTATCACTGATACCCTCTTGTGATCCAAATCTGCTGAAGTAAAGCGCTCATTGTTTTATAAACACTTCATATTGCGAAAAGTTTCGGGGCACTTCCTAGTCGGACATCTCGCATATTCTACGAGTTGGAAGCCGCTACTACTGGTACTGTCCATTGCATTACAACTACAGCCACTACACTGATTAGTCTGAGCACAGATTGCATAGACTAATTTTGAGCATTGACTAATTTTGAACTTCTAAATTAGTCTAAGATTCAATGAAATTAGAGGAGTGCCTTTTTGCCACCCGTACTATTCATCACTATAAATCGTACCGACTTGCCTTCGTTATTACCGCTCGAGTCATTTTGGTGCCTGTCTCTCTATGGACGTGTAGTCCAATTTTTCAATTTCTTTATTGCCTGCAAATTCCTCAGAATACTGTTTGATGATTTCCTGTAGATGAGGGAAGAGTTGACTTGTAACTAGACTCCATCTTTATTCAAAGATTAGCTGCAGCGCATTACAGTATTGCGAGCGCAGTAGGCATCACTGTTGCCTTGCTTCTGATTCACTTCTCTAACAGCAGCAGCTGCTAATTGTAGGAAGAAAAAACAAACCACGTCACCACTTTGGCCCATTTTCAAGACTAATTTTGAAAATTTAGCTCAGACAAATTGTGAATACACCATAAATTAGTCTAACATCTGCTAATTTTGAGCTCAAATTAATAGTAGCAGGAATAGACCGCTGTGGAAGTCTATGGCTGAACTGGAGACACATTTCAAGCGACACTCTGACCACCGAATCTACACACTTTTGTGTAATAGTAGCCTCAGTCTGTGGACTATCGACTCAGGCAACATTCGCGAATTAAAGATATGGGGGCCCCCGCACAATGAAATAAGATTGGTTAGGCTGTTCAGCCAGCTAAGGCTGTCCTCCCAGTATAAATTATAAATGCTACTACAAATCTCAAGTCAACAAGGGTAGGTGTAATGGGATTACATGAGTGGTACCCCAGAAAGGGTACCACCTCTAGAAGTAGATATACTTCTCGTTTGGGGATACTCAGTCGCGGGTGGTGTGGACCACACTACTGCCACGTAGGTCGGGTGGTTGAGGGCCAACCAATAGCATTTGGCCTACTTTTTATATGCATATCACGGATAAATTATAGTTAACTAGTAATATGTATTACAGGCCAAATGACCTAATTAACTATAACTAAATCAGTCTAAAATCTACTCTAAACTGACTATTAAGTCCCCTCAGACCAGGGACTAGTGAACCGCCGTTCACTTAGAGTTTGTATACTCAATAGCACGCTTCCTCAAGCAAGGTGCTCGTGTGACCACGTCACGCTTGGTAGCACTTGTAGTCAATCCACACCTACGCAGGTAGATTGACTACCTAACTCCTCTGTGGCTCCTACAAGGTAAGCCAAGATGGATAGAGGGGAGTTCCCTCATTTGACTGACTCTTAGTTTGAGTCGGTCCGGAAGATGGTGGGCATCTTTGGAGGAGATGCCCTCCGAAGCTTGGCGGCTGCTACGCCGGCCGAACAGGTCGAACGCATCGAGTCGTTCGATACGTACGAGCGAGGGCTAATCGCTCACGTACAGGGGCTGCAGGCTCCCGTGGCTGAGATGAAGCCAGCCCAACCTAAGCCGTTGAGGCTTAAGGTTAACCCCTATGAGGGGAAGGAGGGAGAGAACCTCCACTTCTGGGTCAGAGAAGTAGAGCTCGCCAGGGATGCGGCTCTCATCTCGACCGAGCGACTTCGGGTCGCTTTCGCCCTGTCCAACCTAGGAGGTCGGGTGAAGACCTGGGCGTACACGCGCGAAGCGACAACGCCGGGTTGTTTCACAACCTGGGCTCAGCTGTGTCAACAGCTTAGAGGCGCCTTCCTTCCGGCGAACTATGAGTATCGCCAGCGCTCGCACATCCTTGCCTGTAAACAAGGGAAGCGTGAGCTGCATGAGTACATCCAGGAGATGCGAGTACTCGCTGCATCTCTGGTGGGGAACCCCCTACCTGAACACATCAAGGTGACAGTGTTCATGGATGGCCTGAAGGTGGGCCCATCCCGCACACAGTTGTTCCGCGTGCATGCGAACACTATGGAGGAGGCGATCCAGATCGCCCTCCAAGAGGAGTACAGCCACCAACAGTCTCGTACGCCTACGTCGGTGTGGCAAGGTCACAATGCGTCAACAGGCGCAGTGCAAGGAGCCCCAGCAGCTGGAGCTAGCATAGGGCCGGTACCCATGGAACTGGTACGGCCGTACAGAGCTCCATCCGATGTTACAGATGTGGGAAGCTCGGGCATATGCAACGTGCCTGCTCTGCAGGAGGGCAAAGGAAGCTCCCTTCCAAAGCTAAGGGCTCGAGGGGCTCGTGGCAGAAGCCGCGACCCAAGAGCCAGGGGAACTGGGGTCACCAGTAGGTGCGGGGCGCCCTACTGGGAAGCTCTAAGTCCCCATGGTAGGAGTGCGGACGGCGCACGCCATGGAGGCTTAGCCCACAAGAGCCTGGGAGCTCTAGAGACGAGGAAAATCAGCGGCGGACTGCTCGTGGTACACGCGGGTGTATGGGGATACGGAGATCCCTTCAGAATCCTGATTGATTCTGGAGCTTCGACGAATTTTGCTCGATGCCAGACGGCCGCACAGAATAGCGACAAGTTTGCCGACGCATTGCGTGAAAGCGTAGGCAGGGGCCAGGTCTCGGTGAGACTGGCCGATGGTACGGTGGTTAACGTACCTGGGGTCCGGATGGACCTGTCTGTGAAAATTGAGCACTTTGACAGCACGGAGTCGTTCCTTGTCCTAGACATGGACGAGTACGACCTGATCCTGGGCATGCCGTGGTTCGAGAAGCACGAGCCCTGGATCGATTGGCGTGACAAAGGCATTGGGGCTAGCCGGTCCGCAGTCTCCGACAGAGCTTTGGTGAGTAATTTCCCCAACTCTGTCCGGGACTGGGGCGCCAGAGATGGTCACCAAGGCACTTACGCGGCCGAAAATATCGGGAGTCGCCGGCCTTATGGGTTTCGACTGTGGCAGTGCCGGATGGCACTGACCAGGCGGGTAACGTAGTTCCGCAAACACCAGAGGCTGTTGAGGACGGTGCTGAGGGAGCCTCAGGAATGGGTAACATAGTTCCACCAAGGTCGAAGAGACCGAGAAGAAGAAAGAGAGCGCAGCATACGTCTCTAGCGTGGGTAACGTAGTTCTACGCGGGGTCAAGAAGACCGGTACGAGTGCTGAGGTGTCGTTGAGCACCTCCCGTGTGGATAACCAAGTACCACACTCGAAGTCTGAGACTCCACCGGCACGGCCGGTCGAAGAACAATGTCATGTCTTCGACGGCGTGTCCGGTCGTCAAGTTAGGGCAGGTGCCTTCCATCTGGAGGCACTGCCTGAAGTGTCAGCACCGCTGAACCTCGAGCAACTGTCCATGAAGGACTTCTTGGCCGAGTTGAAGGCTGGAGAGATTGCGGAGATGGTGCTCCTGAAGCCGGAGACCTCTCCTGAAGATTTGAACTCTTCCTCCGTAATGGGCGAGGATGCCCTGGAGGGGTTCGCGAAGCAGCGTGCAACGCGCTTGGGTTCTGAGATTCTCAAGAACCCGGAGGATCCAGTGTATTCTCTTGTGAAAGAGTACTCGGATGTGGTGTCGAAGCACCCACCATCCCAACTCCCGCCGGATCGGGGAGTTCGGCACGAGATTGACCTCGTGCCTGGCACAAAGTACTGTATCACGAGGCAGTGGTCTCTACCTCGCGAGCAGTGGTCTCTACCTCGCGAGAAGTGCGAGGTCATAGATGCCTTCTTCGCAGAGAAGGCGAAGTCGGGCATGGTGCGGGAGCCGAAGTCCCCGCACTCGACGCCAAACTTCTGCGTTCGTAAACCGAACGGGAAGTGGCGTCTGGTTCACGCTTACAACAAGCTGAACAATGCGACGGTACCGGCATAGATGCCGATCCCTCGCAAGGATGTGTTGTTGGACAGCATGTCGGGCTATACGCTGAACAGCGCCCTGGATATGGTAGACGGATACTACCAGATCCTGATGCGGGAGAGTGACATTCTCTCACCGCAGTGAGCACCCCGAGCGGGATGCTTTGGGAGTGGCTAGTGATGCCACAAGGGCTATAGAATGTCCCAGCAATGTTCGATCGTTTGGCCTCTCAACCGGATAGACCATTGCGTACGTTCGCACAGACGTACTTTGACGATATATTCGTCCATAGCCGTGCCAAAGGCGGCCAGACGGCTATGGAGGTGCATTTGAAGCACCTCCGTCGAGTGTTTGAGGTCATGAGAGCTAACAAGCTCTATGCCAACATCGACAGGTACGTCGTTGCAGCTGCGGAGATAAACATCCTCGACTGCTTTTGTCAGCAGGGCCGGCGTACGCGCCGGTCCAGGAAAGGTCAAGGATATAGCGGCCTGGCCGACCCCGAGGTCACCGAAGGACCTCCGGAAGTGGTTGGGCTTAGCCAACTATCTTCGTAAGTACAACGCAGGGTACGCTGAACTTGCTCGACCCTTCTCGGACCTCTTAAAGAAGGATGCCGACTGGGTCTGGGAGCAACAGCACCAGGATGCTTTCGACAGTATCAAGACGAGCTTGCAGCATGCACCAGTCCTGACTCTGCTGGATGAGAACAAGTCTTTCGACGTCGTCTATGACGCTTCTGCCTATGCAATAGGCTGTGCGCTGTTGCAAAAGGACGATGAAGGACGTGAACGCGTCATCTCCTTCCACTCCAGGCAGCTGAAAGGCTGCCGAACGGAACTATCCCGTTCATGACAAGGAGCTACTTGCAATGAAGTACGCTCTTTTCAAGTTTAGAGTTCATCTCTTGGGCCCAAAGCCCTTTGTGATCTTCACGGATCACGCGTCCTTGCGGACTGCCACCAATTCACCGCACTTATCGCAGCGAATGGCGAGGTGGCTGTCATTCTTCGCGGAATACAACTTCCGCGTTGAATACAAGCCGGGCAAGCTCAACGTGCTTGCCGATGCATTGATGCGTCGACCTGACTATGAGCTAGCTCATGTCAGTCGGGTCACGACAGATCTGTACGTTCGGATACGCTTAGCGTATCAGGAGGACGAGAACTACGCACCACAGGTACAGTTCTTGTCCGATGGCAAGGACGCCAAAGTCGACAGGCTCTCGCCTCGACAGCGGGCGCGGCTCCATCGTTATGAGCTGGCCGATGGGTTACTCCATTACAGAGTAGACCCTAGAGATCCTCCTCGGGTTGTCGTTCCAACGACGAGGATCTGAAGTATGACATACTTCCGGAGGCACATGATGCGCCGATGACTGGCCACCTTGGCCGACAGAAGACCTACCAAGCGGTCTCGCAGACATTTTGGTGTCCCCGCATGTATAAGTGGGTGGCACACTATGTCAAGACATGTGAAACATGTCAGAGGGTGAAGCCTTCGGGCCACGCCTCGGCTCCACTGCAGAGCCTACCAGTACCAGCGGATTGCTGGAAGTCGATGAGTCTCGACTTCGTCTTCGGCCTACCGGCCGATGACAAGGGCAACACCGGCATATTGGTGTCTGTCTGCCGTTTGAGCAAGATGGTGCATCTTGCTCCGGTACGTGACAAGGTCACAGGGAAACACGTTGCGCAGCTGTTCCTGGATAGCGTGTTTCGCTATCATGGTCTACCATAGACCATAGTCTCTGATCAAGACCCACGCTTCACAGGGACGTTCTGGGACACCCTGTTCCCGCTACTGGGAACTAAGCTGACGATGTCAACTGCGGACCATCCGCAGACGGATGGTCAGACGGAGCGCGTCAACCGCGTGCTCGAAGATACTCTCCTCAGTTTCTGTGCGGAAGCACCTCGGTCCTGGTCGGACCAGCTGCCTATGGTTGAGTTTGCACTCAACAATGCGGTACACGCGTCAACGGGGTTTACCCCATTCTACTTGAATGGGTTACGACACCCCCAGGTGCCGCTAACCTTGCGGGGAGGCACCGTGGCCTCCATCGTAAGTGGGGGAGAGGCTCGGAAAGCATTTTCATACCTGGTCTCTGATATTGAGCCCGAGTCTTTAAATAGCCAGTTGTCGTCGTTCATAGACGACAGGCTGACGCTAATCATCCGGGTCAGAGACGCAATGGCGTTAGCCCAAGACAAACAAATGGAGTACTCAGATAAAAATAGAGGAAACTTAAGTGTTTTAAGGAAGGTGAATTAGTCCTATTAGACACTAACAACCTACCGCTAAAGGTGGTTAGCTCTGTAGAGAGCAACAAGTTGAAGCACCGCTTCATCGGACCCTTTGCGGTCCTGGCCAGACATGGCGCGGCGTATACCATTGACCTCCCAAAGTCAATGGCGACGCACCCGACGTTCTACGTGGGGCTCTTCAGCGGTATCACGATCCGCTGGGTCTTCCTCTTAGACGGAGGAAGACCAAGGTGAGAGCTCACCTAGGCTGAGTCCTCTGGACAACCGGAGTTGCCGGTGTCGAAGCCTGTGAATGATACACAGGCTGGTACCCACGCGAGTCATACGAAGGGTATGGCGGTACAGAGTGGGAAGAACTCGGGTAAGAACTATACCCATAAGCCGAGTGGTACGAGTACCCCTGCGGCTCATAAGTGGGCATATGGGCATGCACCTCATGACTTAGAGCGTCTGTGCCCGGACGGATTTCCTTCAGGGCAGAAGCCGGAACTCGGCGGTCAACACGCCCATGGAGCTCTCGGGTCTCACGACTAAGAGCGTCCAAATCCTGACGAAGGACCTCAAGGGCCCCCGGCTTGCCAGCCGGAGCGGCAGCCTGACCACCAGGTCGAAGCCCAAGGGCTATCTCGATCACGTAAACACGATCTCGAAGTTGACGGACCTCGTCGCATAACAGGGACCCCACAGGGTCCCGACCCGAAGTTGAGGGTCCAGAAGGATAAGTCTGAGAAGGATCCTCCTACTGCGGGGGCTCCTCCTGCCCTCTCGATCGAAACGGCGAGCTCCTCTATCGTGTTGAGTGGGTCGTCCAGGAGCGGCGGCGCTCTGAGAAGCACCAGCTGCTCGTGAAGTGGCGGGGTTACCCCTCGTCATGGAACTCGTGGGAGCCGGAAGACCGGATCCGGGTTGACTGCCCGAAGGCTGTTGAGATTTGGGATCTGCAACAGCCGGGGCGTAAGTAGTCCGCGGCTTCTTAGCCGCCTTACGGTGTACGGTCCCTTGGCTGACAGAACCGTACCCGCGCTCGTCTTGAGCGCTGGACTTAGACTGTTGTATAAGTCCCTCCATAACGGAGTGGAGTTGCCGCTTAGCAATCAAGTGGGCAAACTCAATACGAAGATCTCGCTGGTCCAAGACATAGGACAGCAGACGATCTTCCCGGAGCTCCTTCAACTCCTGAACTGTAAAGTTCTTTAGAGAAACCCATCTCCAGAACAGGACTTCTGCCTGGGATTGGGTTATGATGTTCTCGGGCTGTACCCAAGGGTACCCCACACGTGGAAGAGCCCACCACGGTCTTCCGATTTCTTACGGAGACTCGTAAATTCCTTAAGAGGAATTCGGTGTGGTGCAACTAGCACACCTAGCGGCCTCAATGTCATTGACAAAGAGTGGTTCGCCCTTAACCAAGGCACGCTCATAGGCGCCACGTGAAGTGCGCCCATGGTTAAGACCACGAGGGGGCGCTGAGTTTTTCAGAAATAAGAGACCTAGACCACGCATCTGGCTGGTGATATCCGCGTGGATATAGGCGCGCAGGATGATACTTCTGCTCCTGCTGCTCGTCGAGATCACTGGAGATCTCTTGGGGCTCATTGATAGCTCCCCCCCCCTCTTCAGCCTCATCCGACTCAGAGTCGAATAGGTTATGGTAACCTTTCGGTAGGCCCGACTCACGAAAAGGAGAGTCAGGGGCTGCGCGCTTCTTAGCAGCAGCAGCGCCCTCGTCAATCCGTTTTTTAGAAGCTGCTTTCGCAGCTTGGGCTCGAGCCTTACCTTCGTCTAAGGTAAGGTTCTTGGCAGGCGAACTCGTCGGAGCCGCCTTAGCCTATGATGATTTAGAATCATCAACAGGAGCGTCCTGTGCAGGAGTATGATCCTTAGTGGATCCGGTAGTGTCCTCATCGGACTCCGATCCCGTTATCATTGAGATGTCGAAGTCGGGGGACTCCGCCCCAGAACTGTGGTCTCGATAGGCGAACCGAGGGTTCAGCCTGTCATCGAGTGATAAGGAGCGCGATCGAATGCGTTGTGGGCTCCCTCCTTGAGTGGCAGCAGCAGCGGTAGACTTGCTGGCTGCCTTGGGAGCTGCCTTGCGGGATTCCTCGCGCGAAGCGGCCTTGTCTTTCGACTTGGCCTTTGCAGTCTCGGTCTTAGACTTGGAAGGCGCCGAAGCGCCTTGGGTGCTTGCCTTCCGGGGCCTTCAGGGATGTTGACGTGGGAACCTCGGTGCTTGACACTTGCGCAAAAAGGGTTAATGAAGCCGCAAAGCCACAATGGTGGTTCGTCGATGGGTATCGACAAGATAAGGAAAGAGAACGGCGCTCTCTTCCAGTATCCTCACTGGTTGAGGGTAAACTCAATCTAAGTGGGGGAGGATGTAACGGGGTTACATGAGGGGTACCCCAGACAGGTTACCGCCTCCAGAAGTAGATATATTTCTGTGAGTATTAACGTACACGATCCCAGCACCGACATCCGCAATGCCGGCCATGGTGCAGAATATGATTGAGTACAGAGTGCCACTCACAAAACAGGAAGAGATGTATGGCAACTCCAAGCCACCGAAGTCAGAATACCTTGTATGTCTGTGATGCACGCTCATAGAAGTATAAATCGCGCGTAGTAAATGAGTGCAAACGCGCGGTCTGTGAAGCCGTAATAGTGAAGAAGGCGTGGCCATGGTAACCATACCGACACCCAAGTTCATTCACGAGAACGGGTCGCAGTCGGTGCCAATAATCGTGATACCGACAAGCACCACAACGAACACGTGAGACACGAGCAGCACATTTATTCGCAAACACAGGGCTGTTGCTTTTGCCATATCCGCATCCAGCTCGTGACGGTACAAACTCATTGAAATATTTCCTGAAGTAGAATTCCAGAGTAGCTGCTTTGTTTCACCAGCCAATAGTCGCGTTGCAAGGTTTTAGCCCTTTAGCGGCGGCGCTACATGCGTTCCCCAAGTGTCGACCAGATTGCAGCAGTTCTTGCCCAGGTTTTTGAAGTGCCCGACCCCACCACCGCTCCTTAGCAGCCGCAGACTGTCAACCAAGCAGGACACCTCCACTGTAGCAGACCGGCAAATGTTATGAGTCAGCTTGGACACCTTGCCGATATCGCCCACACTTATTGCGCGGTGAGCCTCTTCCTTTTGCCGTTGGGCTTTCGATATTGAATGCGCTTGTCAGAGATCATGGGAATACGTTTTCCACATTCCCAGTCGTCGTGGTATATAGCGAAGCAGGACTTCATTGTTCCAAACGAATTTTGCCGCACGACCTGACAAAGATACACACTACAGGAGAATTTATCACATATTAGCATAGCCATCAATGACCATTTGCTAAATGCAAGTACATACTCTCCAGGGTGCTTTGCAGAGCACGCTTCACAAAGCCACTTCGTGTTCTTGCCACGTTTTCCTTCTTCAGCTAGGATGCTGCACACTTTGCATTCCCGTGCCATGCGCTTTCTATCTGGATGACCAACTTCTTTGTCAAAGTCTTCTGTTTCTACCGGCACATGTTCCGCCGGGATGTTTGCTCGTTGAGGGCGAGACTCTAATACGCTAGTTGGGGATGAAGAGTGTACAGTCGAGACCTGCAACAAACCAACCAAGAAATAATTAGAAAAAATTTCAGCTAGCTGGTTGTGAGCTGCACGTACGCTTTCGCTGTCGGTCATATGCTGTGGTCTCACGGAAAGTAATTGGGCTTGCAATGATGTTAGAAACTCGGAATGGCTCAAGCCACGCTTCCCAACACCAGCATAGTAGGCCCTGTGAACGACATATTTATTCACGAGCGCAAGATCGAGAAGTCCGAGAAACAGCCTAAAAGAATAATATCAATCGTGTCAATGAGCGATAAAGCTGGCATTCTCGGTGAAACGTACGTTTTGTAGTATTTCTTGAACGTGGAAGCCATTTGAACTGAGTATCTCTGCAACCGCAACTGGCCGTGCACATCAACCCCACCCATGTTGTGGTGGTAGTCCTTGACCAGTTTCGGACATGGAACAACGCTTTCTTCACTTTCACTCCAGGCATTGCGACCTACAAGCAAAAACACACAACTACTTGTCAAAAGCAAATCAAATATATCACAGCACACGCAGACATACGAATGGTAAATTCTTGTGTACTGGCTCCTGTTGCCAACATGTACACCGGTTTGCTGTCCCACCAGCGACATACTGTCATATCTGGCACTGCTTTTGACCGTGCTACCTGGTATGTTCCGCGCGGAATGCTAGCTGGTCGCTTCTTTCTTTTATCCTTGAGCTCACTGGGGAAACCGATTCGCTGTGTTTGAATGGTCCCCACTGTATAAATCTTGTGCGCAAGCAGCTCTAATGCTAGAGCAACCGGCGTGTAAAACCTGTCGATGACGACAGTGTGGTGCGCATTGCTGTTCACCGGCAGAACCATGTTGAGATTCCGCAATACTGCAGCAGGACCGGATTTATCATCGATCGTCTGGGGACCTCCAAGATGTGCTTTTTTGCCGCAGTATACCTCAAGGCTAGAATGCAGAAAGCAACCAGCATGATTAGTATCAGTGACGAAAGCTGGCCGAGACAATTCTTACCGTAGACAGTAGGACGTGCGTGAACAGCAGGTTAGAAACAACTTTGTGCCCCATTTATGGGGTTTGTCACGCATAAATGTCCTTGTGTCATTGAATTTGGATTGCGATGGTATCATTCCTTCATCAAACGAAAGTATAGGACCTGGTCGATATCCTTTCTTGAATGTGTTCTGAAGCGTGTCAATTACGGGACGGATTTTCCAGGCTCGATCACATTTAGCTCTTGGATCGTTATTGTCAGCGAAATGAAGGTGATGCATTATATCATCAAATCTACACAATGCACACGAAAATGTCAGCGGTACAAGTATAGCCATCGATACTGACAAATATTCCTTATTCCGCGGCATCCATGATCCAAATGTCCCTGCAGGAATTGCACCGATTGATGACACGCACCAATGGCTTGACAGACGTCGCTTGTGTGGGCACAACATACGTGCTATCGAAAGGTCAATCACGACGGCAAGCTCATGCGCCTCAATTGTCTTCATTGCCCGTAATCTCTGGCGGATCTGCTTTGTGGACTCAACATCCCTCGAGCGCACACCACTTCGCTTGTTTTTTTCTTGTTGCTTCTTTATTTTTTGCGCTCGTGGAATCACGGTCTGGGCTGCGTAGTGATTGCTCTCGTCAGCAATATGCTTGAACAATCTCTTTGGAAATAAAACCAAACAGTTCTAAATGAGATTCTGCGCAATCAAGAACCTCTGGCGTAGGACCCCACTCGCCCTTGTACAACCCCGATACTCGTTTTGTGAAGCATAGCTTTTCTCCTCTATGACATAAAAATATTAGTACGATAACATTCTGTCTAACATGAATTGAACGATCACGCTTACCAAGATCCCACCCATTCTCTTGCCACGCCTTGATCTCATTTCGATTTTTGGCAATCTTTAGCAAAGCGTCGTCATCGTTCATATCACCGCCAGCCTCTACCATATTGCCGGCTAATGCAGCGTCAGTCCAAGCTGCGCTGGTGTCCACAAAGTGAATGCCTTCTTCAAAATCAGGGTCTGTATCCTGCTCGTCATCCGAGGGTCCATCCGAATCTAGTGCATCGTAGTTTACTCGGACTTCTGGTCTGCAGATGCTCACATCGACTGCCGTTGCAAGAACCTCGGCCCTTTTGCGATTATTTTTTTCCTCATCGACAAGTGGTTGATTGGTGTCTTCAATGGTGTCATATTCTTCTTCGCCTGAGCTTTCATTATCGCTTATACTCACGTCAGGGTCAGAATCGACAATAGGAGAAAGCCTTCGGTCAGCATAGCTAGTGATGGTTGTAGGATATCCACCAACAGCATTGTATGTCGTAGCAGCAGTCTCGAGAGCTACTGATGCGCTTGAACGCATTCTCCGCTTCTTTGACGTTGGTTCTTGATTTACTGCGGGGTCATTGCACTTTCTTGCGACAGCAGAAGTCCTTGCCGTCGTAATTCCAACAGACACACCACGTTCCTGTTCTTGAAGATTCCGACGCGAGCGTCCGCGCCTAACAGTCGTCGGGGCTTCCCCCGACACTCCATCATGTTCTCTGTTTGCCTGCGCCCGCATCTGCATCCCCCAAGGCTTTTTTGCGCTGCCTCCCACGCTTGGCGAGCGTCGGCGCCACCTGCTACACCTCGTCCTGCACCACGCCGTCCACCGAGGTCATCTCCACGTTCTGCTGCTGCTGAGCCATCTCGCCGCGTGGGCGGCCACGCTTGGCCAGTGCTGCATCCATCTCTGAGGGGGCTTGTTTTCTGAAGGGTTTGTTTCTGCGCTCTAATCTATGTGGATTTGAAATGGTAACCTAATCTCTGGTTATAGTTTGAATATGGGACTTTGTATGCGGGGAGGACAAAATTCCATACAAGCAACTTGTAATGATGGTGTGCACGTCGGCTCCTCTGTCATGTAAAGTTTTTGTTTGTCAGAGGCTCTGACATTGGTGAATGAGGGGTTAAGTCCCCTAAGACCAGGGACTAGTGAACCGCCGTTCACTTATGTTAATTGAAGTGAAAGAGACAGGACTGACCGATGCCGTGATGGTATGTAGGTGCTGCGCATTGATCGAGTGAAAGCAGTGGGAGACAAGCATCACCACTGCACCTGATTGCCAAGCTACTTACTACTGCCGTCGCTGCCGCGCAGCTTGATGGCTACCGGGTGCTGCGCACTCCATTATGGAAGTCTTCTACCGAGTACAACTGTCATCGCTGATGTGCACTCCAGTATGGAAGCCTACTCCCAAGTACACCTGCCCGTTGCCTTTGATGGCATCACTTGACAGCGTCATGGTGATCTCATTGTGATCGTGGTGAAGTAGCACTTCAACATGACCAAGTGGGAGTGTGAATTGAAATGAAAGAGCCAGGGCTGTGTCCCAGCTTCACCTGCAGCGCAGGTGTGCTTTGCTTTCACTGCAAACTTTTAAATAGACTGAACGTGTGGCTGGCAACAGTCCACGTATTCTTCACTAACCTCTTTAATATACACGCTTGAGTTTTTGGCTGGTTGCTCACTCCTGAAAGTGACTTGCGCTGCGTGCAACGAGAGCAACCGGTCTTTTCGCCCTGCTGGACTAATTTCTGTACTTAACAGTGTAACATTTCTAAACTACAATGGTAGTAACCCACACCCAGCGAGGAACTACCAACTCTCAACTTAGAGTTTATATAGTCTTGATAGCACGCTTCCTCAAGCAAGGTGCTCGCGTGACCCTGTCACAACCCACCAATTGTGCCTGTTAAGCGTACTCCAGAATTATTCTGCTGTTTTAGAGATAAAACTGTTCTTATCTTATTTGTCCAACCACTATCCGGATTGGTTTCACTCAATCAAAACACGACACCTGGATTTTCCACCAATAAAGTCTACTTAACGTTGTTCATTGGTGAAAATATGTCTTGTGGTTCGTCATGACTCAAAGCCTAACTCGCGCTGCAGGCGCGTTCAGCTTGTGTCACGCCACTTGTCCCGCTATACCAGTGGCGCTCTACGTCTTTCCCTCCCCATCCGGCCCCCGTGTGTCTCCTGTCCTACCAGCGCACTCCTTCTGTATTAATTTCGCAGAAACCAGTTGCAATCCCGGTGAGTCCAGTGGTTTACCAAGACGGTTGTGACTGTGAGTGACCAGCGATGCAAAAGGAGGAGGCCAAGATGTCACGGTCCCTTCCCGGTGGTTGGCTGGAGAGCGGTCATGGGGCTGTGGTTGTGTTCGTTAAAGACTTTCGAGACCCGCTAGAGCGCCGCAAGAAGCTCATGTTGCGTCCGTGGGCCAGCATCAAGGACATTAAAGACCAGCTACAGGTTGTGTTTAATGTGCCGTCCAACGCACAAAAGCTTTTCTATCAGGGAAGAGAGCTTAAGAATGCGCATAACTTGCAACAGTGTGGTATCTACCAGGATAACGCCGTTGTGGACTTTGTGGCACGAAGGCCACAAAATCTTGCTATGGCCTATACGCGCGAATGTGATGACGAGCGCGACAGTAGTGCGAGCTGTGGCAGAAATAGTAGCGAGAGTGGAGGTGGTTTAAAAAATACAGCATCGTCGCGAGTAAATGGCAAGACGTCACAGAATTTGCGGCCGGAGCAAATGCCTGCAGTAAATATCCACCCGTACGGAGCACATCTGCTACCAGTCGCTCTAATGAAGGTCACGCATCAGGTAAGTTTAATGCGCCTTTCATTCATTTTTCTTGTGAAGATGCTGATGTACGCGTTGTGCTGTATATGTTTGGTTTGCGAAGGCGCTACAAGGTCTCGCATTAGGGCTTGCACCAGTGTTGGCAATGGACGGTACCGGTGGTACGTATTTCTTTAAGGATCCGTCCCACCGTAATGTGGGTTGCTTCAAACCCCAAGATGAGGAGCCATTCGGGCCTAATAATCCGCGCGGATTAGTAGGTCAGTTGGGTCAGGTGTGTAGTATTTGCATCAGACTTAAAATCTGTCAATGTCTTGGTCACTAACTACCGTTTTACAAATTTAACAGAGCGGTCTTCGCCGAGGTATTCTATCTGGAGAAGCATGTGAACGTGAACTTGCGGCGTATATTTTGGATAAGGTACGAGCATGCATTGTGGCATGTGCTATTAGAACCTCTGGGATTCTAATACTTTATTATTATTATTTATTTATTTGGTATAAAGGATCACTTTGCCGGGGTTCCAGCTACATCCCTTGTGGAATCGCGACATCCTGTATTTAACTACGCAGGTAGTGCTGGTGCTTTGCACTTCAAGATAGGGTCATTGCAGGAGTTTGTACGACACGACGATGTGGTAAGTGACCTGGCACCAAGCCAATTCTCGACCCATCAAGTCCACAAGATTGTGCTTCTGGACATGCGGCTTCTTAACACAGACCGAAATGACGCAAATATTCTTGTACGCAAACGGCGGTCACTAGCTACTGGTCGCGCAGAATACGAATTGATACCGATTGACCATGGATACTGTTTGCCTCAGTTCCTGGAAATCGGTTGGTGCGATTGGTGCTGGTACAATTGGCCACAACTTTTAAAGCCTCTAAGCACAGAGGACCGAGCCTATGTGTTGTCGTTATCAGCCCAGGAAGATGCAGATCGGTTAGCGAAAAGGATCCCATTGCGACGGGCTTGTCGGCGCAATATGATCATTGCAAGTATGGTGGTCCAAAAGGGCGTACGCGGCGACCTGATGTTGTTTGACGTTGCTCGGATCATGTGTCGTGAAGATCTGGACGCGCCTTCTACACTAGAGCAGCTGTGTATTGAGGCGTTTCACCAGTTGCAAGTTGTTAAACAACGGAAGCAGAACGAAACATTATTTCATCACACCAACTTACAGCCAATCCTCACACCTATCGTCAATGCGAGGGAACCGACAGATGCAGAAGATGACCAAGGAACTGCATTAATTGCTACACCATCCTCACCTCGAGCAGCATTCCGGAATTTGCGAGTGTCAATTGATTCTCCATCATTTCAGGAATCATTTTCCTTTGGGCGCTCCCCTGTTGCTAGTGGCGCACAATCTCCTCCTGGATTCTGGGCAAGTTATGCCCCATTTAGCTCAGATGAAGAAGGTGATGATGATGCACATAACTGCGGAGTAGGAAGGCAGTCAGAAGTCAATGGAAGTGATAAGGCACGGATTTCGCTTAATTGGGACGAGATGGCTTCACATGCACTTTCCGGTGCTGTCCAACACGTGGGGAACGGGTATGCCGGATCAATCGCAACGCCGATGAGTGCTCCATCCAACGACCATAAAATCTCGATTGAGTACAGTAGTGCTCGATCTCCCTCAACTTCTTTCATCGGTACCGAAGATGATAAGGATGAGTTTGAATTACTCAACGATGCGCTAGATGGTGACGCACAAGACGAAAAACTCTTCCTTAGTATTTTGGGTCGATTGCTTGATGAAAAAATGGAGGCAATCAAGAGACGGCAACAAAAAGATCAGCTACAGAAGCAATGTGCGGGCTATTCCAGAACTGGTGACAGGAACACGATCCCAGTCCGGAACTAACAAAGCTGCTCTTATAAGTTCCGCCGTAGCCTACACAGGTCTTTCGGATGATGCAACATGAGCAGATGCAGCTATCCGCGTTGTGTTTACCGTAGTAGGCGGGTCCTTACGCTCGTCTGGACAAGCGTCAATAGGTTCTGGGATGCCATGTACGGCAAAAAAATGTTTCCACTCCTCGTGGTTGATGTGCAATGCATTGCGAAGAAATATGAGAAGCTGCTGCACTGCAAGCAGTTCCAGATCGTTGAAAGATGATTCATGAATCAGTAATATGACCTGGAACAGTTGTGCCGCCTGAAACTCGCTTCCACGATTGGTGAATTGACGGACTGCTTGGACGATGAATAGTTCTGCGGCATGCAGGCCAGCTGGTGTAGAGCCACCGACACCTTCTCGCGCAAGTAGACGACGTAGTAGCTCTGGATACCAATCTGCTGTCTTCGACACCATTGTGAGTACTCGCTGTCCACGGTGACGCTCAGACTGTTCGCGCATTCGTCTCAAGTCCTCAACAGCATCACAGTGCACACTCAGACTACTAAACTTGTTGGCGAGACACTCATACCGATCCTGTTCTAGCATCTCTAAGGTTGTAACCAACCGTGCTGATTGCTGACACTTGGTAGTCTCCAAAGCGTCCACTGCTGCTTGCAATTTTTCAATGCTGTGAAGCGGTGCAACCGAAGGTGTCGACAACTGTGAAGTTGTTGCCACAGCAAACGGAGAGAATGTGCCCTTGTTAGCAGTACTCAATGACACTGGTGCGTAGGCTGCCAGTATGCTGTCGTTACTATTCTCCCCAACTGGATTAAGCGTCCATTCGATATGTGATATGGAATTCCGAGCTGATGCCAAAGAAGCGTGATTGGAACGACCTTTCATCATATGAGGAAGGCCACTTGCCTTCATGGGGGACGCTCGCGAAGGCCTCAACGATTGCTTCTCATCTCGTGTCTGAACTCGGAACTCCTCCAAGGACGGTAGATGGTGGGGGAAGCGCTGTAGCTGCCTTGTCGTGTATGGCAAATACCAAGTATCTTCATTTTCACTGTCAGTACAGCCTCGATATGCATCTTCGCGTCGACTGAAATGGAATTGGTTCCCTGAGCATATGACATTCGACTCTAATAGCGCACCACTTCCACAGGTTATCCCTGGTTGAGATGTCTTCATTCTTGCACGAATGTACAAGTACTGCTTGTATAGTTCGTGGAGTCCGTGAGAATCAGACGAGGGCAGTCTTTGTAAGAAGTTTGTCCCGTTGCGTGTTGCACGCAGCCGGGTTGTGCCTTCATCGATGGCTTCACGTAGGAGCTGAAGGGATGTATCGCCGCGTTGGTTATGGTAGGTTTGCTGGCCAGCTCGCAGTTGTTCCTGAACGGAAGGTTTACGTCGATAAATCCCACGGACTCTTTCGGGCGAAAAGCCACTTACATTTGCCTGTAGACGATGTGCGAGCTTGACTTGTCGTTCGTCTAGAAATCGCGAACGGCTTGTCAGTGAAGTGACAAATTGGTCCACAAGAGGTACAAGCGATTCCCCCTTATTGCTAGTAGTTATGCAGGACGACGGCTCTCTGGGCTCTGTGACCTTTTCGGACTCAGCACTATTCCTTGTCACTGCTGCACCTCCTGTACCGCTGCTTGATCCCCCTCCAGCCTCTAGTGCACGCACACGTTGCGCATTCTGCTGTGTGATGGGGCTGGCTCCGTAGATAATTTTTGGAGAGAATTTGAGGTTGAGTTCCGGACGACCTAGTGGACGGTATGGCTCACCGTGCGGACAACTCCATCCTCGTTGGTCTGCTAAATTTGCTGATGCTGATGCTGCTACTGAAGATGTCGGACGTGTTGGTAAAGTGATGTGAAATCGTGTTCGTGCAACAACAGCACGCTCCAATCGCAGTGTGTTTGGAGGTGGAGGATGTCGCAGCGCCTGCGACTGTGAAGACAGAATGGTCGACGGAGAGAAGGAAGGTGTTTTCTCTTCAACATCTGCATCTGTTGCATCGCCATCGGTCGTCCGCGGGGACTTGGATACAGATGGCTGCGCCGCAGGGACCATGAATGCGTAGATGACGATTGACCACAACCCCACAATTGATGTATAAAAATACCACACGCATGAGTATGAGCTTGAATGAGTGCCACGCGAAATCGCATCTCCAGATAGGAGATAGTGAACAACTAATTTGAAACTAGTTAGTCAACAAATACAAACTCATAATCTCGGTATTGACATGACATGTATTTCACTGAGCTCGTCGTACAGCTCAATCCGTTCGCGACTTGCTGGCTCTTAAGAGCAAGTGTTCTTCATTGGAATCTTCCTCTGTTATATTCTCATCCTCTCATCAACTAGGTGTAGGTTTCATAAATGGGTCTACCACACCAACTAGTGGCAGAAATCCTCATGGTGACCACAATGGCGGCCTAAGAGAGGCGAGAGGGAGGAGAAGGTCGCCAACCAGCTACGACCACCACATTACGAAGACTAAAAAAGATGCAACACTTAACTCACGACGATGTGCCGGATGTGTGGGCGTGTGCCCGGACCCCTGAGGCGGCTCCAACTTTGGAGCGACTGTTGCTTGATGCAACGCCTCCAGATGACCGCAACGACTTCGGCGAGACAGCATTGCACGTTGCGGCAGCTCGAGGAAACGACGAAGCGGTGAAGCTTCTTCTTCTCTATGGTGCGGGCCTGCTGGCCGCGGACTGGGTGCGTTAGAAACCTGTGGAAGGAAGATATCTGACTAACTAGTACTTGGTGGGTCGGATGCTAATACGTAGGAGTCTGGTTGGACACCACTACACCGCAGTTTGTACCACCAGCACTTATCCAGTGAGTGTGTGCTTGTTCTTTATAACCTCCGGCCTTCGTATCCTGCATTGAGCTGACTGATATTTTGAAGCTTCGCTGCTATTACTGCGCCACGCCCAAACACACTTCGGTAGGAAGTTCTTGCGGAAGTATCTGCACGAGACACGGGACCATGATCAACAAAGTCCGATGCAGTTGCTGTCTACAAAACTGCAGTATAATCGCAGGCCATGGAAAAAGATGGAAGATACTACAATGGCATGTGATGATGGCATTGTCTACACTTTCGGAAAGCGAGACTACCAGGTACAGCCAAGTGTCATGTTTGGTTTACAATAATGCGAGATATTAACTACCCCTTATATGCTTTTGGCAATCTTTAGTTGGGCTACCATTTGCCAAATGCAGATATCCAGACCACACCGCGACTCGTGGAGTTTCCCGCAAGGACTCCTATTATCCAACTAAGTGCCAGCAAATACCACACACATTGCACTCAATACAGCGGGAGAGTGCTTTGTGTGGGGTTTCGGCAAAGGTGGTCGTCTTGGCACCGGAAACGAATTTGAGTAAGAATCCGGTCTGTAGAACGATTCATCGTGTATCGCTGACTCATGTCTGTGCGCCGACAGTCGTATTGAGCCTACAAGACTAGTGTCGCTGGAAACTACACCTATGAAAAAAGTCGCTGCTGGTGAGAATCATACGCTGGCACTCTCTCGCACCGGCCAAGTTTTCTCTTGGGGATCTAACAGCTTCGGGCAGCTTGGGCACCCTGGAAAATCAAGCTCATCACAGAGTCGGCTTACACCCAAGCGAATTGACGCTTTCCGTCTTCGCGTGGTTGCAGACATCGCAGCATCTGGGTGCCATTCTGCTGCTATTGACGCTGGTGATGGTGGTGTATATACCTGGGGTAGCAATCGTCGAGGTCAACTTGGGCGGAAGGAAGGCTGTGGCACAGATCAGCCTGATGCCACTCCACGCAGTGTTGATGCACTGCGCTCGCGACACCCTACGTGCGTTTTGTACGGTGACTATGATTCGGTGCGGGCAGAGAAACTTGCACTGTCAGATTGGCACACATGCGTGGTGCTGCGCTGCTGCCACAATGGTCGCAGCCTCGGTCAGGTATGGCAATTTGGTTACGGTTCATACCGTCCAACTCGTGTGAACTTTACTTCTGCTGTCACGAGTGTAGCTGGTGCCGTTATGTGCGATACGTGGGTACCCTCGTGCATGCAGCGCGGCGTGGATATTGTTGAAGTTTCGTGTGCTCAGAACCATTCAATTGCGTTAAGTGCTAGCGGTTCCGTGTTCACTTGGGGACACAATGTACCTGCGCTTTTCCATCAACCAAATAGCAACTCACAAGGTCGGCATGAGAGGATATCAGGGGACAGAACATTACCATTTCCGTCGCCCAGTGCTCCACAGATTGTTGATTTATCGAGTTACGGCCCGGTAGCAAGCGTTTGCGCCTCCCAAGATCATTGTGCTGTCGTTACGCAGCAAGGAGATCTCGTGACATGGGGCTGCGGCCAACAAGGTGTCCTGGGTCATGGGCGTGGTAATACGTGGCAACCCAGCCCAAAGCGCGTGGTAGGTGTGAAGAAGGCCATAGCGGTGGCAGCAGGCCACCAGCACACGGCGGTGCTGGTAGCACCTGTGCACCCATCTTTTAACTTTGTGGCAGATATCGCTAGCCAGAACGTGGTGCCTTCATTGGTGGAACTAGTGGAGCGCAAGGTCGCTGCACATGTGGACATGACTAACTGTGCGCAAGTGTGGCAGTATGCCGAGCGGTACGCTGCGTTCCGGTTGCAAAGGTACTGCCTCGAATACATGCAACGCAATTGGGACGCCGTGTTGGACACAGTAGGGCGGGATCGAATGGAGATGCTCTTTGACATCATGCTACCACCGATAGAGGAGCCGGAGCAAGAAGAGAAAGTTCATGGTGTAGCTCCTGATGCACTAGAGAACCCTATCAAGCAGAACAAAGCCGCTAAGAAGTCATCTGCAACCAACCAAGAACAAAGTGAAAGTAAGTCTACCCCATCATCGGCTGCGGTACCGTCAACGGGAGGTAACGCGACTTGTGCAGTGAGCGCTTTAGAAGTTGCCCGTGACATCCTCCAAAGCGACTGGGAGGCGCAAGGGGAAAAACAGCAAGTTTGTACCTCTGACTTCGTTCTTGTCGAATAAGGCCGTGGCAATACCGACACATGATACAAGTCACCGTGGGGTCTGTCCTCCTCCTCCTCATTGATGGATGAAGAGAAGCCTGGCGTATCCCAAGACAAGTCGATGTCTCCTGCATTGTTTAGCGCCAGTCCAATCGCTTCGCACGCTTATCCAGAGGCATTTCCCCTACCAGAGTCATCCATTCGTAAGAGCAGCTTGGATGACAGTGCTTCAAGACAACGTAAAGCGAGTGTTGGAAGTCACCCGTCAGCAAGCCCGCGTCACACTTTTTCACCAGTATCAGAGAAACACATGCTGGGTTACGACGGCGTCGAGCATCGACAAGTAACGACATTTTCGCTTGATGCATTTTTGAAGCAGCCTGGACGTCGAGGGAATCGAGGAAAGACAACCGCACCTGCTTCATTAATGTGGCCCACAAACTCCGCAGTCGCTTCTGAGCAAAAGACACTGAAGGAAATCCAGGAGGAGGAAGAAGCAAGAGCAGCACGCGAACGCGAGGTGAAGGCGCGTTTAAATGGCTGTGCTGCACTAGTGCAGCGATCCAATCAACAGTAAACAGCTGGGGTCTGTTTCGTCCTCCCGATCATGTTTCGCTGGCCGATGTGCAGAAGTTACAGGAGGAGCAAGAGTTTCTTGAACAACAGCGCCAGATCCTGGCGGAAATTGAGCGAGAGCAAGCGGCGAAGGTCCACACAGCGGCAGCAGCAGTTGGCGGCCGCCGCAAGCGGTCCAAAGCCCAGGATAACAAAAGAGCTGCAGGAGGCTGCAGACAAGGACGAAAGCCGATCGGTGCTACTGCTGCTGGCGCCCCTGGTGCGGCAGCGAGTGGTATTGATACCAGCGGTGGCAGCCAAAGCAAGCAGAACAAGCAGAAGAAGGCGAAAGAGCGCAAGGCAGCGAGGAAGGCGGCAGGCGAGACCTTTGGTCGGGCCGGGAGTAATGTCGGTGGGACGCAGTCCGCCCGACACTCGAGCAGAAAAAAAGCAGTGCGCGGCCTGATAGCGCCAAACAAGAAGAAACAGCACGCACAAACCAGTGCAGCGGAGACGGAACGGCAAAGCTGCTGGTGCATGATTGACAAGGAAATCTCATCGCTTGGCGAGCTGTGATTGGATGAATATACTATCGATATTTGTTATGAAGCAACTTCAACTTCGGATCGATTCTATATCCAAGTGACCCAAACGGTCAACCATTACCATGTATGGCTGCTGCGATGATCTCTACTGTCGTCGTTGACATGGTGGAGCTGAATTGGGTGCTTCCGAGCAGAGGCGCCTGGAGTGGACCCAAGATATGCCACATCGGCAACACGGATCACCACAAACGAAACACAGCAAAAACCTCTGTTTCTTGATTGCACGCGTCTTCTCGGCTGTCAATACATTTTTCCATATAGTTTTGTCTCTCATAACGAATACTGCGTATTTCG
>VOQZ01002072.1:0-15406 GCA_008079305.1 Phytophthora palmivora
TGAAGCCGTAATAGTGAAGAAGGCGTGGCCATGGTAACCATACCGACACCCAAGTTCATTCACGAGAACGGGTCGCAGTCGGTGCCAATAATCGTGATACCGACAAGCACCACAACGAACACGTGAGACACGAGCAGCACATTTATTCGCAAACACAGGGCTGTTGCTTTTTGCCATATCCGCATCCAGCTCGTGACGGTACAAACTCATTGAAAATTTCCTGAAGTAGAATTCCAGAGTAGCTGCTTTGTTTCACCAGCCAATAGTCGCGTTGCAAGGTTTTAGCCCTTTAGCGGCGGCGCTACATGCGTTCCCCAAGTGTCGACCAGATTGCAGCAGTTCTTGCCCAGGTTTTTGAAGTGCCCGACCCCACCACCGCTCCTTAGCAGCCGCAGACTGTCAACCAAGCAGGACACCTCCACTGTAGCAGACCGGCAAATGTTATGAGTCAGCTTGGACACCTTGCCGATATCGCCCACACTTATTGCGCGGTGAGCCTCTTCCTTTTGCCGTTGGGCTTTCGATATTGAATGCGCTTGTCAGAGATCATGGGAATACGTTTTCCACATTCCCAGTCGTCGTGGTATATAGCGAAGCAGGACTTCATTGTTCCAAACGAATTTTGCCGCACGACCTGACAAAGATACACACTACAGGAGAATTTATCACATATTAGCATAGCCATCAATGACCATTTGCTAAATGCAAGTACATACTCTCCAGGGTGCTTTGCAGAGCACGCTTCACAAAGCCACTTCGTGTTCTTGCCACGTTTTCCTTCTTCAGCTAGGATGCTGCACACTTTGCATTCCCGTGCCATGCGCTTTCTATCTGGATGACCAACTTCTTTGTCAAAGTCTTCTGTTTCTACCGGCACATGTTCCGCCGGGATGTTTGCTCGTTGAGGGCGAGACTCTAATACGCTAGTTGGGGATGAAGAGTGTACAGTCGAGACCTGCAACAAACCAACCAAGAAATAATTAGAAAAAATTTCAGCTAGCTGGTTGTGAGCTGCACGTACGCTTTCGCTGTCGGTCATATGCTGTGGTCTCACGGAAAGTAATTGGGCTTGCAATGATGTTAGAAACTCGGAATGGCTCAAGCCACGCTTCCCAACACCAGCATAGTAGGCCCTGTGAACGACATATTTATTCACGAGCGCAAGATCGAGAAGTCCGAGAAACAGCCTAAAAGAATAATATCAATCGTGTCAATGAGCGATAAAGCTGGCATTCTCGGTGAAACGTACGTTTTGTAGTATTTCTTGAACGTGGAAGCCATTTGAACTGAGTATCTCTGCAACCGCAACTGGCCGTGCACATCAACCCCACCCATGTTGTGGTGGTAGTCCTTGACCAGTTTCGGACATGGAACAACGCTTTCTTCACTTTCACTCCAGGCATTGCGACCTACAAGCAAAAACACACAACTACTTGTCAAAAGCAAATCAAATATATCACAGCACACGCAGACATACGAATGGTAAATTCTTGTGTACTGGCTCCTGTTGCCAACATGTACACCGGTTTGCTGTCCCACCAGCGACATACTGTCATATCTGGCACTGCTTTTGACCGTGCTACCTGGTATGTTCCGCGCGGAATGCTAGCTGGTCGCTTCTTTCTTTTATCCTTGAGCTCACTGGGGAAACCGATTCGCTGTGTTTGAATGGTCCCCACTGTATAAATCTTGTGCGCAAGCAGCTCTAATGCTAGAGCAACCGGCGTGTAAAACCTGTCGATGACGACAGTGTGGTGCGCATTGCTGTTCACCGGCAGAACCATGTTGAGATTCCGCAATACTGCAGCAGGACCGGATTTATCATCGATCGTCTGGGGACCTCCAAGATGTGCTTTTTTGCCGCAGTATACCTCAAGGCTAGAATGCAGAAAGCAACCAGCATGATTAGTATCAGTGACGAAAGCTGGCCGAGACAATTCTTACCGTAGACAGTAGGACGTGCGTGAACAGCAGGTTAGAAACAACTTTGTGCCCCATTTATGGGGTTTGTCACGCATAAATGTCCTTGTGTCATTGAATTTGGATTGCGATGGTATCATTCCTTCATCAAACGAAAGTATAGGACCTGGTCGATATCCTTTCTTGAATGTGTTCTGAAGCGTGTCAATTACGGGACGGATTTTCCAGGCTCGATCACATTTAGCTCTTGGATCGTTATTGTCAGCGAAATGAAGGTGATGCATTATATCATCAAATCTACACAATGCACACGAAAATGTCAGCGGTACAAGTATAGCCATCGATACTGACAAATATTCCTTATTCCGCGGCATCCATGATCCAAATGTCCCTGCAGGAATTGCACCGATTGATGACACGCACCAATGGCTTGACAGACGTCGCTTGTGTGGGCACAACATACGTGCTATCGAAAGGTCAATCACGACGGCAAGCTCATGCGCCTCAATTGTCTTCATTGCCCGTAATCTCTGGCGGATCTGCTTTGTGGACTCAACATCCCTCGAGCGCACACCACTTCGCTTGTTTTTTTCTTGTTGCTTCTTTATTTTTTGCGCTCGTGGAATCACGGTCTGGGCTGCGTAGTGATTGCTCTCGTCAGCAATATGCTTGAACAATCTCTTTGGAAATAAAACCAAACAGTTCTAAATGAGATTCTGCGCAATCAAGAACCTCTGGCGTAGGACCCCACTCGCCCTTGTACAACCCCGATACTCGTTTTGTGAAGCATAGCTTTTCTCCTCTATGACATAAAAATATTAGTACGATAACATTCTGTCTAACATGAATTGAACGATCACGCTTACCAAGATCCCACCCATTCTCTTGCCACGCCTTGATCTCATTTCGATTTTTGGCAATCTTTAGCAAAGCGTCGTCATCGTTCATATCACCGCCAGCCTCTACCATATTGCCGGCTAATGCAGCGTCAGTCCAAGCTGCGCTGGTGTCCACAAAGTGAATGCCTTCTTCAAAATCAGGGTCTGTATCCTGCTCGTCATCCGAGGGTCCATCCGAATCTAGTGCATCGTAGTTTACTCGGACTTCTGGTCTGCAGATGCTCACATCGACTGCCGTTGCAAGAACCTCGGCCCTTTTGCGATTATTTTTTCCTCATCGACAAGTGGTTGATTGGTGTCTTCAATGGTGTCATATTCTTCTTCGCCTGAGCTTTCATTATCGCTTATACTCACGTCAGGGTCAGAATCGACAATAGGAGAAAGCCTTCGGTCAGCATAGCTAGTGATGGTTGTAGGATATCCACCAACAGCATTGTATGTCGTAGCAGCAGTCTCGAGAGCTACTGATGCGCTTGAACGCATTCTCCGCTTCTTTGACGTTGGTTCTTGATTTACTGCGGGGTCATTGCACTTTCTTGCGACAGCAGAAGTCCTTGCCGTCGTAATTCCAACAGACACACCACGTTCCTGTTCTTGAAGATTCCGACGCGAGCGTCCGCGCCTAACAGTCGTCGGGGCTTCCCCCGACACTCCATCATGTTCTCTGTTTGCCTGCGCCCGCATCTGCATCCCCCAAGGCTTTTTTGCGCTGCCTCCCACGCTTGGCGAGCGTCGGCGCCACCTGCTACACCTCGTCCTGCACCACGCCGTCCACCGAGGTCATCTCCACGTTCTGCTGCTGCTGAGCCATCTCGCCGCGTGGGCGGCCACGCTTGGCCAGTGCTGCATCCATCTCTGAGGGGGCTTGTTTTCTGAAGGGTTTGTTTCTGCGCTCTAATCTATGTGGATTTGAAATGGTAACCTAATCTCTGGTTATAGTTTGAATATGGGACTTTGTATGCGGGGAGGACAAAATTCCATACAAGCAACTTGTAATGATGGTGTGCACGTCGGCTCCTCTGTCATGTAAAGTTTTTGTTTGTCAGAGGCTCTGACATTGGTGAATGAGGGGTTAAGTCCCCTAAGACCAGGGACTAGTGAACCGCCGTTCACTTATGTTAATTGAAGTGAAAGAGACAGGACTGACCGATGCCGTGATGGTATGTAGGTGCTGCGCATTGATCGAGTGAAAGCAGTGGGAGACAAGCATCACCACTGCACCTGATTGCCAAGCTACTTACTACTGCCGTCGCTGCCGCGCAGCTTGATGGCTACCGGGTGCTGCGCACTCCATTATGGAAGTCTTCTACCGAGTACAACTGTCATCGCTGATGTGCACTCCAGTATGGAAGCCTACTCCCAAGTACACCTGCCCGTTGCCTTTGATGGCATCACTTGACAGCGTCATGGTGATCTCATTGTGATCGTGGTGAAGTAGCACTTCAACATGACCAAGTGGGAGTGTGAATTGAAATGAAAGAGCCAGGGCTGTGTCCCAGCTTCACCTGCAGCGCAGGTGTGCTTTGCTTTCACTGCAAACTTTTAAATAGACTGAACGTGTGGCTGGCAACAGTCCACGTATTCTTCACTAACCTCTTTAATATACACGCTTGAGTTTTTGGCTGGTTGCTCACTCCTGAAAGTGACTTGCGCTGCGTGCAACGAGAGCAACCGGTCTTTTCGCCCTGCTGGACTAATTTCTGTACTTAACAGTGTAACATTTCTAAACTACAATGGTAGTAACCCACACCCAGCGAGGAACTACCAACTCTCAACTTAGAGTTTATATAGTCTTGATAGCACGCTTCCTCAAGCAAGGTGCTCGCGTGACCCTGTCACAACCCACCAATTGTGCCTGTTAAGCGTACTCCAGAATTATTCTGCTGTTTTAGAGATAAAACTGTTCTTATCTTATTTGTCCAACCACTATCCGGATTGGTTTCACTCAATCAAAACACGACACCTGGATTTTCCACCAATAAAGTCTACTTAACGTTGTTCATTGGTGAAAATATGTCTTGTGGTTCGTCATGACTCAAAGCCTAACTCGCGCTGCAGGCGCGTTCAGCTTGTGTCACGCCACTTGTCCCGCTATACCAGTGGCGCTCTACGTCTTTCCCTCCCCATCCGGCCCCCGTGTGTCTCCTGTCCTACCAGCGCACTCCTTCTGTATTAATTTCGCAGAAACCAGTTGCAATCCCGGTGAGTCCAGTGGTTTACCAAGACGGTTGTGACTGTGAGTGACCAGCGATGCAAAAGGAGGAGGCCAAGATGTCACGGTCCCTTCCCGGTGGTTGGCTGGAGAGCGGTCATGGGGCTGTGGTTGTGTTCGTTAAAGACTTTCGAGACCCGCTAGAGCGCCGCAAGAAGCTCATGTTGCGTCCGTGGGCCAGCATCAAGGACATTAAAGACCAGCTACAGGTTGTGTTTAATGTGCCGTCCAACGCACAAAAGCTTTTCTATCAGGGAAGAGAGCTTAAGAATGCGCATAACTTGCAACAGTGTGGTATCTACCAGGATAACGCCGTTGTGGACTTTGTGGCACGAAGGCCACAAAATCTTGCTATGGCCTATACGCGCGAATGTGATGACGAGCGCGACAGTAGTGCGAGCTGTGGCAGAAATAGTAGCGAGAGTGGAGGTGGTTTAAAAAATACAGCATCGTCGCGAGTAAATGGCAAGACGTCACAGAATTTGCGGCCGGAGCAAATGCCTGCAGTAAATATCCACCCGTACGGAGCACATCTGCTACCAGTCGCTCTAATGAAGGTCACGCATCAGGTAAGTTTAATGCGCCTTTCATTCATTTTTCTTGTGAAGATGCTGATGTACGCGTTGTGCTGTATATGTTTGGTTTGCGAAGGCGCTACAAGGTCTCGCATTAGGGCTTGCACCAGTGTTGGCAATGGACGGTACCGGTGGTACGTATTTCTTTAAGGATCCGTCCCACCGTAATGTGGGTTGCTTCAAACCCCAAGATGAGGAGCCATTCGGGCCTAATAATCCGCGCGGATTAGTAGGTCAGTTGGGTCAGGTGTGTAGTATTTGCATCAGACTTAAAATCTGTCAATGTCTTGGTCACTAACTACCGTTTTACAAATTTAACAGAGCGGTCTTCGCCGAGGTATTCTATCTGGAGAAGCATGTGAACGTGAACTTGCGGCGTATATTTTGGATAAGGTACGAGCATGCATTGTGGCATGTGCTATTAGAACCTCTGGGATTCTAATACTTTATTATTATTATTTATTTATTTGGTATAAAGGATCACTTTGCCGGGGTTCCAGCTACATCCCTTGTGGAATCGCGACATCCTGTATTTAACTACGCAGGTAGTGCTGGTGCTTTGCACTTCAAGATAGGGTCATTGCAGGAGTTTGTACGACACGACGATGTGGTAAGTGACCTGGCACCAAGCCAATTCTCGACCCATCAAGTCCACAAGATTGTGCTTCTGGACATGCGGCTTCTTAACACAGACCGAAATGACGCAAATATTCTTGTACGCAAACGGCGGTCACTAGCTACTGGTCGCGCAGAATACGAATTGATACCGATTGACCATGGATACTGTTTGCCTCAGTTCCTGGAAATCGGTTGGTGCGATTGGTGCTGGTACAATTGGCCACAACTTTTAAAGCCTCTAAGCACAGAGGACCGAGCCTATGTGTTGTCGTTATCAGCCCAGGAAGATGCAGATCGGTTAGCGAAAAGGATCCCATTGCGACGGGCTTGTCGGCGCAATATGATCATTGCAAGTATGGTGGTCCAAAAGGGCGTACGCGGCGACCTGATGTTGTTTGACGTTGCTCGGATCATGTGTCGTGAAGATCTGGACGCGCCTTCTACACTAGAGCAGCTGTGTATTGAGGCGTTTCACCAGTTGCAAGTTGTTAAACAACGGAAGCAGAACGAAACATTATTTCATCACACCAACTTACAGCCAATCCTCACACCTATCGTCAATGCGAGGGAACCGACAGATGCAGAAGATGACCAAGGAACTGCATTAATTGCTACACCATCCTCACCTCGAGCAGCATTCCGGAATTTGCGAGTGTCAATTGATTCTCCATCATTTCAGGAATCATTTTCCTTTGGGCGCTCCCCTGTTGCTAGTGGCGCACAATCTCCTCCTGGATTCTGGGCAAGTTATGCCCCATTTAGCTCAGATGAAGAAGGTGATGATGATGCACATAACTGCGGAGTAGGAAGGCAGTCAGAAGTCAATGGAAGTGATAAGGCACGGATTTCGCTTAATTGGGACGAGATGGCTTCACATGCACTTTCCGGTGCTGTCCAACACGTGGGGAACGGGTATGCCGGATCAATCGCAACGCCGATGAGTGCTCCATCCAACGACCATAAAATCTCGATTGAGTACAGTAGTGCTCGATCTCCCTCAACTTCTTTCATCGGTACCGAAGATGATAAGGATGAGTTTGAATTACTCAACGATGCGCTAGATGGTGACGCACAAGACGAAAAACTCTTCCTTAGTATTTTGGGTCGATTGCTTGATGAAAAAATGGAGGCAATCAAGAGACGGCAACAAAAAGATCAGCTACAGAAGCAATGTGCGGGCTATTCCAGAACTGGTGACAGGAACACGATCCCAGTCCGGAACTAACAAAGCTGCTCTTATAAGTTCCGCCGTAGCCTACACAGGTCTTTCGGATGATGCAACATGAGCAGATGCAGCTATCCGCGTTGTGTTTACCGTAGTAGGCGGGTCCTTACGCTCGTCTGGACAAGCGTCAATAGGTTCTGGGATGCCATGTACGGCAAAAAAATGTTTCCACTCCTCGTGGTTGATGTGCAATGCATTGCGAAGAAATATGAGAAGCTGCTGCACTGCAAGCAGTTCCAGATCGTTGAAAGATGATTCATGAATCAGTAATATGACCTGGAACAGTTGTGCCGCCTGAAACTCGCTTCCACGATTGGTGAATTGACGGACTGCTTGGACGATGAATAGTTCTGCGGCATGCAGGCCAGCTGGTGTAGAGCCACCGACACCTTCTCGCGCAAGTAGACGACGTAGTAGCTCTGGATACCAATCTGCTGTCTTCGACACCATTGTGAGTACTCGCTGTCCACGGTGACGCTCAGACTGTTCGCGCATTCGTCTCAAGTCCTCAACAGCATCACAGTGCACACTCAGACTACTAAACTTGTTGGCGAGACACTCATACCGATCCTGTTCTAGCATCTCTAAGGTTGTAACCAACCGTGCTGATTGCTGACACTTGGTAGTCTCCAAAGCGTCCACTGCTGCTTGCAATTTTTCAATGCTGTGAAGCGGTGCAACCGAAGGTGTCGACAACTGTGAAGTTGTTGCCACAGCAAACGGAGAGAATGTGCCCTTGTTAGCAGTACTCAATGACACTGGTGCGTAGGCTGCCAGTATGCTGTCGTTACTATTCTCCCCAACTGGATTAAGCGTCCATTCGATATGTGATATGGAATTCCGAGCTGATGCCAAAGAAGCGTGATTGGAACGACCTTTCATCATATGAGGAAGGCCACTTGCCTTCATGGGGGACGCTCGCGAAGGCCTCAACGATTGCTTCTCATCTCGTGTCTGAACTCGGAACTCCTCCAAGGACGGTAGATGGTGGGGGAAGCGCTGTAGCTGCCTTGTCGTGTATGGCAAATACCAAGTATCTTCATTTTCACTGTCAGTACAGCCTCGATATGCATCTTCGCGTCGACTGAAATGGAATTGGTTCCCTGAGCATATGACATTCGACTCTAATAGCGCACCACTTCCACAGGTTATCCCTGGTTGAGATGTCTTCATTCTTGCACGAATGTACAAGTACTGCTTGTATAGTTCGTGGAGTCCGTGAGAATCAGACGAGGGCAGTCTTTGTAAGAAGTTTGTCCCGTTGCGTGTTGCACGCAGCCGGGTTGTGCCTTCATCGATGGCTTCACGTAGGAGCTGAAGGGATGTATCGCCGCGTTGGTTATGGTAGGTTTGCTGGCCAGCTCGCAGTTGTTCCTGAACGGAAGGTTTACGTCGATAAATCCCACGGACTCTTTCGGGCGAAAAGCCACTTACATTTGCCTGTAGACGATGTGCGAGCTTGACTTGTCGTTCGTCTAGAAATCGCGAACGGCTTGTCAGTGAAGTGACAAATTGGTCCACAAGAGGTACAAGCGATTCCCCCTTATTGCTAGTAGTTATGCAGGACGACGGCTCTCTGGGCTCTGTGACCTTTTCGGACTCAGCACTATTCCTTGTCACTGCTGCACCTCCTGTACCGCTGCTTGATCCCCCTCCAGCCTCTAGTGCACGCACACGTTGCGCATTCTGCTGTGTGATGGGGCTGGCTCCGTAGATAATTTTTGGAGAGAATTTGAGGTTGAGTTCCGGACGACCTAGTGGACGGTATGGCTCACCGTGCGGACAACTCCATCCTCGTTGGTCTGCTAAATTTGCTGATGCTGATGCTGCTACTGAAGATGTCGGACGTGTTGGTAAAGTGATGTGAAATCGTGTTCGTGCAACAACAGCACGCTCCAATCGCAGTGTGTTTGGAGGTGGAGGATGTCGCAGCGCCTGCGACTGTGAAGACAGAATGGTCGACGGAGAGAAGGAAGGTGTTTTCTCTTCAACATCTGCATCTGTTGCATCGCCATCGGTCGTCCGCGGGGACTTGGATACAGATGGCTGCGCCGCAGGGACCATGAATGCGTAGATGACGATTGACCACAACCCCACAATTGATGTATAAAAATACCACACGCATGAGTATGAGCTTGAATGAGTGCCACGCGAAATCGCATCTCCAGATAGGAGATAGTGAACAACTAATTTGAAACTAGTTAGTCAACAAATACAAACTCATAATCTCGGTATTGACATGACATGTATTTCACTGAGCTCGTCGTACAGCTCAATCCGTTCGCGACTTGCTGGCTCTTAAGAGCAAGTGTTCTTCATTGGAATCTTCCTCTGTTATATTCTCATCCTCTCATCAACTAGGTGTAGGTTTCATAAATGGGTCTACCACACCAACTAGTGGCAGAAATCCTCATGGTGACCACAATGGCGGCCTAAGAGAGGCGAGAGGGAGGAGAAGGTCGCCAACCAGCTACGACCACCACATTACGAAGACTAAAAAAGATGCAACACTTAACTCACGACGATGTGCCGGATGTGTGGGCGTGTGCCCGGACCCCTGAGGCGGCTCCAACTTTGGAGCGACTGTTGCTTGATGCAACGCCTCCAGATGACCGCAACGACTTCGGCGAGACAGCATTGCACGTTGCGGCAGCTCGAGGAAACGACGAAGCGGTGAAGCTTCTTCTTCTCTATGGTGCGGGCCTGCTGGCCGCGGACTGGGTGCGTTAGAAACCTGTGGAAGGAAGATATCTGACTAACTAGTACTTGGTGGGTCGGATGCTAATACGTAGGAGTCTGGTTGGACACCACTACACCGCAGTTTGTACCACCAGCACTTATCCAGTGAGTGTGTGCTTGTTCTTTATAACCTCCGGCCTTCGTATCCTGCATTGAGCTGACTGATATTTTGAAGCTTCGCTGCTATTACTGCGCCACGCCCAAACACACTTCGGTAGGAAGTTCTTGCGGAAGTATCTGCACGAGACACGGGACCATGATCAACAAAGTCCGATGCAGTTGCTGTCTACAAAACTGCAGTATAATCGCAGGCCATGGAAAAAGATGGAAGATACTACAATGGCATGTGATGATGGCATTGTCTACACTTTCGGAAAGCGAGACTACCAGGTACAGCCAAGTGTCATGTTTGGTTTACAATAATGCGAGATATTAACTACCCCTTATATGCTTTTGGCAATCTTTAGTTGGGCTACCATTTGCCAAATGCAGATATCCAGACCACACCGCGACTCGTGGAGTTTCCCGCAAGGACTCCTATTATCCAACTAAGTGCCAGCAAATACCACACCATTGCACTCAATACAGCGGGAGAGTGCTTTGTGTGGGGTTTCGGCAAAGGTGGTCGTCTTGGCACCGGAAACGAATTTGAGTAAGAATCCGGTCTGTAGAACGATTCATCGTGTATCGCTGACTCATGTCTGTGCGCCGACAGTCGTATTGAGCCTACAAGACTAGTGTCGCTGGAAACTACACCTATGAAAAAAGTCGCTGCTGGTGAGAATCATACGCTGGCACTCTCTCGCACCGGCCAAGTTTTCTCTTGGGGATCTAACAGCTTCGGGCAGCTTGGGCACCCTGGAAAATCAAGCTCATCACAGAGTCGGCTTACACCCAAGCGAATTGACGCTTTCCGTCTTCGCGTGGTTGCAGACATCGCAGCATCTGGGTGCCATTCTGCTGCTATTGACGCTGGTGATGGTGGTGTATATACCTGGGGTAGCAATCGTCGAGGTCAACTTGGGCGGAAGGAAGGCTGTGGCACAGATCAGCCTGATGCCACTCCACGCAGTGTTGATGCACTGCGCTCGCGACACCCTACGTGCGTTTTGTACGGTGACTATGATTCGGTGCGGGCAGAGAAACTTGCACTGTCAGATTGGCACACATGCGTGGTGCTGCGCTGCTGCCACAATGGTCGCAGCCTCGGTCAGGTATGGCAATTTGGTTACGGTTCATACCGTCCAACTCGTGTGAACTTTACTTCTGCTGTCACGAGTGTAGCTGGTGCCGTTATGTGCGATACGTGGGTACCCTCGTGCATGCAGCGCGGCGTGGATATTGTTGAAGTTTCGTGTGCTCAGAACCATTCAATTGCGTTAAGTGCTAGCGGTTCCGTGTTCACTTGGGGACACAATGTACCTGCGCTTTTCCATCAACCAAATAGCAACTCACAAGGTCGGCATGAGAGGATATCAGGGGACAGAACATTACCATTTCCGTCGCCCAGTGCTCCACAGATTGTTGATTTATCGAGTTACGGCCCGGTAGCAAGCGTTTGCGCCTCCCAAGATCATTGTGCTGTCGTTACGCAGCAAGGAGATCTCGTGACATGGGGCTGCGGCCAACAAGGTGTCCTGGGTCATGGGCGTGGTAATACGTGGCAACCCAGCCCAAAGCGCGTGGTAGGTGTGAAGAAGGCCATAGCGGTGGCAGCAGGCCACCAGCACACGGCGGTGCTGGTAGCACCTGTGCACCCATCTTTTAACTTTGTGGCAGATATCGCTAGCCAGAACGTGGTGCCTTCATTGGTGGAACTAGTGGAGCGCAAGGTCGCTGCACATGTGGACATGACTAACTGTGCGCAAGTGTGGCAGTATGCCGAGCGGTACGCTGCGTTCCGGTTGCAAAGGTACTGCCTCGAATACATGCAACGCAATTGGGACGCCGTGTTGGACACAGTAGGGCGGGATCGAATGGAGATGCTCTTTGACATCATGCTACCACCGATAGAGGAGCCGGAGCAAGAAGAGAAAGTTCATGGTGTAGCTCCTGATGCACTAGAGAACCCTATCAAGCAGAACAAAGCCGCTAAGAAGTCATCTGCAACCAAGAACATAAGTGAAAGTAAGTCTACCCCCATCATCGGCTGCGGTACCGTCAACGGGAGGTAACGCGACTTGTGCAGTGAGCGCTTTAGAGAAGTTGCCCGTGACATCCTCCAAAGCGACTGGGAGGCGCAAGGGGAAAAACAGCAAGTTTGTACCTCTGACTTCGTTCTTGTCGAATAAGGCCGTGGCAATACCGACACATGATACAAGTCACCCGTGGGGTCTGTCCTCCTCCTCCTCATTGATGGATGAAGAGAAGCCTGGCGTATCCCAAGACAAGTCGATGTCTCCTGCATTGTTTAGCGCCAGTCCAATCGCTTCGCACGCTTATCCAGAGGCATTTCCCCTACCAGAGTCATCCATTCGTAAGAGCAGCTTGGATGACAGTGCTTCAAGACAACGTAAAGCGAGTGTTGGAAGTCACCCGTCAGCAAGCCCGCGTCACACTTTTTCACCAGTATCAGAGAAACACATGCTGGGTTACGACGGCGTCGAGCATCGACAAGTAACGACATTTTCGCTTGATGCATTTTTGAAGCAGCCTGGACGTCGAGGGAATCGAGGAAAGACAACCGCACCTGCTTCATTAATGTGGCCCACAAACTCCGCAGTCGCTTCTGAGCAAAAGACACTGAAGGAAATCCAGGAGGAGGAAGAAGCAAGAGCAGCACGCGAACGCGAGGTGAAGGCGCGTTTAAATGGCTGTGCTGCACTAGTGCAGCGATCCCAATCAACAGTAAACAGCTGGGGTCTGTTTCGTCCTCCCGATCATGTTTCGCTGGCCGATGTGCAGAAGTTACAGGAGGAGCAAGAGTTTCTTGAACAACAGCGCCAGATCCTGGCGGAAATTGAGCGAGAGCAAGCGGCGAAGGTCCACACAGCGGCAGCAGCAGTTGGCGGCCGCCGCAAGCGGTCCAAAGCCCAGGATAACAAAAGAGCTGCAGGAGGCTGCAGACAAGGACGAAAGCCGATCGGTGCTACTGCTGCTGGCGCCCCTGGTGCGGCAGCGAGTGGTATTGATACCAGCGGTGGCAGCCAAAGCAAGCAGAACAAGCAGAAGAAGGCGAAAGAGCGCAAGGCAGCGAGGAAGGCGGCAGGCGAGACCTTTGGTCGGGCCGGGAGTAATGTCGGTGGGACGCAGTCCGCCCGACACTCGAGCAGAAAAAAAAGCAGTGCGCGGCCTGATAGCGCCAAACAAGAAGAAACAGCACGCACAAACCAGTGCAGCGGAGACGGAACGGCAAAGCTGCTGGTGCATGATTGACAAGGAAATCTCATCGCTTGGCGAGCTGTGATTGGATGAATATACTATCGATATTTGTTATGAAGCAACTTCAACTTCGGATCGATTCTATATCCAAGTGACCCAAACGGTCAACCATTACCATGTATGGCTGCTGCGATGATCTCTACTGTCGTCGTTGACATGGTGGAGCTGAATTGGGTGCTTCCGAGCAGAGGCGCCTGGAGTGGACCCAAGATATGCCACATCGGCAACACGGATCACCACAAACGAAACACAGCAAAAACCTCTGTTTCTTGATTGCACGCGTCTTCTCGGCTGTCAATACATTTTTCCATATAGTTTTGTCTCTCATAACGAATACTGCGTATTTCGCTTGTCTTTGGGCACAAGCTCATTCGCCCAGCACTAGACAAAGCTTTCGGCTTGCTGGACACTATCGAGCTAACTTCGGACTTTGAAGAACTGAACCCGTGGCAGTGGGAGATGTCTCTGCTCAGCTGTTCGCGTCGGCATCGCTCGCTTCTTTGTACCGCAGCGCCCAACGAGCCGTGGCCCGTCGCCATCAGCATCGCCGACAGCTTCAGCTGCAGTCACAAACTAGCGTCAAGCGCACCTCTACCCCCAGTAAAATGCTTGTTACGCCCCACTACGAGCGCCATCGTCGCGGTGGCAAAACAGACCCGGTGCACGCAACCTCGCCAAGACGACGCCATTCGCTCAACCAGAGCCACCCCGACTCCTCGTCAATGAGCGCGGTTATTGCGGCGGCGACCACCGTTCTGCAGCTCTACAACGAGGATAACAAAGCCACAGCAGTACTCGCGTCGCCCCATTGGTCCAATCCTCGGAATCGTTGACGGCCATGACCAACGTGAATGATGCAACTACTAGCGGCATTTCGCTGGACCAAACCAGGAACCGACCGGACGAGCCACAATCACAGGAGTCGTCGTGGAGCGCCATGCTCATCGCTCTGTTTGCTATGATCCAACCAGAGTGGACAAAGGAGAAGCTGAATTTCGATGAAGTTCCACTAGAGGACATCCCTATCACTTCTGTGCCCCCACAGGTCTCTGAAGTGCTGCCCAGCAGGGACACCGCTCTCTTTTGGCGCTACGATATGGACAGCTACGCGGCGAACCGCAGAAACGAAGATAGGTCGCAGTATGTATTGGAATCCATTGTTCGCACTGGTAGAAGCTCCGAAACTCCCCGTATTCTTTTGTGGTTGCTACGACGGTCACGGAGGCGAAGAAGCTGTCGACTTCGTGCAGAAGAAGTTATATCCAAATATCCGCGCCCATCTGACAGAAACAATGAACCCGTCGTACACTCAATCATCTCAGGATTTAAGGATACGGAAGAGGAGTTTAAGCGCCGCAGCCAGATCAAGTTTGATCGTGGATCATGGTCGTCATGTTCGGTAGGTGCTTGTGCAGTAATGGCACTTGTCATCGAGAAAAATTGTACGTTGCAAGCTGCGGTGATTGCCGTGCTATCATGGCGTATCGTGAACCCAACGGTTCCCTCAGCGTTGAGCAAATTACGTTTGACCATTCGGCAAATGAGGAACGAGAACAACGGAGACTACGCGTACTGTACCCGGAGGACTACGACATTGTGTGTGAAATCGGACAGAAGAACTTCTACGTCAAGGGCCGACTTCAGCCCACTCGATCCATTGGAGATACCTATATGAAGGTGAAAGATGTGAATCGTTCCCCCATGCCGCGCGGTTTGCGCATCAGTGGCAGTTTCCGACGGCTTACATTTCTGGTGAGTTTGTCTAGTGTTTGTTTGTCCTAACAACCTCGTACACTAATCGTGTTTTTTGATGATATCAATATGTAGCTGTCCCGGA
>VOQZ01002073.1:0-12321 GCA_008079305.1 Phytophthora palmivora
CTGTCGACTTACACGCGCGAATGGGTCACGCTCTCGGTTGAGGTACTTCGCAAGATGGTCAACAGCAACATGATCAAGGACGCAAGGTACCCTCGAGTCGAGTGATCAAGTATGTGCGCGGTTGCCAACAAGGAAAGATGGTCCAAAAACCATTCCCGACCACCCGAACAAAACCAAGTACAAGCCATTCGAGTTCCTCCACTTCGACATTTGTGGACCCTGGAAGAAGAGTCGCTGGGTGGCAGCCGTTACTTACTGCTCATCACAGATGAAGCAATAGCTGCATGTCGGGATTCTGTCTGCGTGCCAAGTCGGAGAGTGAAGGCTGTCTACGCAAGTTCATCACCAAGGTGGAAAGGCAATCGATGCCAAGGTGAAATTCGTGCGGCATGACGGAGCCAAGGAGTTCGCGACCAACTCGCTCAAGGCTTTTTTACGAAGATCACGGCATCGAAGTCCAGCCTACGGTTCGGTATGCGCACCAGACCAACGCGACTGCTGAGCGCGCCAACCGAACAATCGTGACTATTGGCCGCAGCATGCTCCACTACGCTGGCTTGGACAAGTGTTTCTGGGCCGAGCGGCGATGACGGCCATCTACATCAAGAATCGTCTGCCGTCTCCGAAGTGCCCGACAAAAAACTCCGTTCGAGATCGTGTATAAGTCCAAGCCGAGTGTGAAGCCATGCGGATCTTCGTTTCGGACGTTCATTTTGACGCCAAAGAGAAGCGACTCAAGTGGGACCCCAGGCTCGTGAAGGTATTTTCCTGGTTATGAAGAAGTGTCGAAGGCGTATCGTCGAGTTTATGACATCGAGGCGGGGAAGGTGGTAATCAGTCGCGATGTCAACTTCGATGAATCGACCTTCGGACTTGCACAGCCGATTTCCGACGAAGATGTCGATGATACTGCGCTGGACTTCGCCTCCCTCGACATCGATGATAATGGCCCTCCGCAAACGGACTACAAACAGGCGGGGAAGTGCAAGAGTCGTTCAAGTGACGAAGATGACGTTGGAAGAAGGCCTCGCAACCGTCCGCCACCGAGTTGGACTAGAGGAAGCAAGTGCGCCGAACCGAGTGAACCCTGACGAAGAAGAAAAATCTGGCGACCAAGATGACGAGTCGACACCTCCTGTGTTTTGGCGTGCAAGTGCTAACGCAGTCGAAGCAACTGTGGATTTATCGGAGCCATCGACATTCCAAGAAGCGGTAAATGGTCCGGACCAAGTACACTGGCGTAAGGCAATACGTGCCGAGCTCAAGTCGATGCGACTTCGTGGTGTGTTTCGTGCTGCCAATTGCCCAACGGCAACGCGTGCCCATTGGCACCAAGTGGGTGTTCAAGATCAAGCGCAAAGCGGACGGATCCATCGAGAAGTACAGGCGCGCCTCGTGGCCAAGGGTTTCAAGCAGAAGTAGGCATCGACTACACCGAGACGTTCTCATCACCGTGGTCGTACGTGACACTGCGCATGGTGATCGCTCTAGCCAAGTACTTCGTTTTGCCCCTCGATCAACTGGACGTGGTACTGCATTCCTGTACGGTGTGATGAAGGAACTGGTGTTCTGCGTGGTTCCAGAAGGCGTCGAGCTAGATGGCGATTTCGACTGCCTGGAATTGGTGAAGGCCATCTACGGTCTCAAGCAAGCTTCGCGTGTATGGAACGAGACCTTTGACGAGTTCGTGTGCTCTATCGGTTTTCAAGTTTCTGCCTTCGACCCGTGTCTCTACATCAAGGTTGTCGATGGCCACTGTGTGCTCGTGCTGGTCTACGTGGACGACGTGTTGGTGACCGGAAGTTCAGCCGAGCTGATAGCACGCACCAAGAGTGACCTTAGACACGATTCGAGATGACCGACAGCGGCAAGTGTGCGTTCGTGTTGGATTGAGTTGGTGGATGGCCCGACGGCAGCGTGACGATGTGCCAACGACGCTACGTGGACTACATCCTGAAACGCTTCGGTATGATGAGTGCAAGCTGTGGTGAGTCCGGTGGACATGAGTACTCGACTTGTTCCAAGCGACGCGCGACCAAGGTAAATGCTCCGTTTCGCGAAGCAGTTGGTGCTCTCATGCACTTGATGACTGCCACTCGCCAGACATTGCGTTGCAGTTGGGTATGTGTCGCGCTTCATGGAAACCCCCAAGGAGAACACTGGGTTGCGGTCAAGCGCATCTTTCGCTACCTGCAAGGCACCAAGTCGCATGGAATCTGTTTCAAAAGCCGGTGACAAGGTCGACTTTCGTGGATATTCGGACGCGGACTGGGCTGGTGACCTCGCGGATCGCAAGTCGACTTCAGGCTACACGTTTCATGCTGATGGGTGCACCAGTGAGCTGGGAAGCAAGAAGCAGTCAAGTGTTCGCTGTCTACGAGCGAGGCGGAATACATGCGCTCAGTCTGGCGATCCAAGAAGGCAAGTGGATTCATCGCCTGCTGTGCGAGATTTTTGGTGGCCGCTAACGAGACGGACCCGAGCTCAAGATCCGCGAAGACAATCAGTCATGCATCAAGATGACCAAGAACCCAGTGAACCACGGTCGTGCAAGCACATCGACATCAAGTACCATCATTCCGCGACGAGGTCAAGCGTGTGAAGTGAAGCTCGAGTATTGCGAGACTTCTGTGATGCTGGCGGACATCATGACGAAGGCGCTCCGGGACCTCGCCACATGGATCTGACGGCTGCTCTCGGCATTCATGGGACTTCGCATTGAGAGGGCGTATTGAGGTAACCGTTTGATACGGTTTTGACCGTGAACCGGTTAACCCGAACCGTCATCAATGCGATCCCACGTTGATTACGCCATCAGTGATTACGCCACCGTCGATTACGCTACATGTAGGTACAAGATTGTAGGTACAAGATGGGAAAGCGACGTGGCGCTCTCTGATTGGCTGTAGTAACTCAGTACCAGAAAAGAATCAAGTAGTGTGTATCCGGTAGGTCTAGAGATAGCAAGTAGTCTTGCGAGCTAAAGACCCTCAATCAATCACTTCGAATCTTCCTTCTTCCCCTCGCAAGTGGTCTACTGTCCTCGCTCCGGTCAGCACCGGTGGGCAGCGCCTGACTCTCCCTTCCCTTCTCTTCGCCAAGATCCATACCCTTAATCACAGCCTACGGTTCGGTATATTGAGGGTAACCGGTTTGATAACGGTTATTGACCGTGAACCGGTTAACCCGAACCGGTCCAATGCGATCCCACGTTGATTACGCCATCAGTGATTACGCCACCGTCGATTACGCTACATGTAGGTACAAGATTGTAGGTACAAGATGGGGAAGCGACGTGGCGCTCTCTGATTGGCTGTAGTAACTCAGTATCCAGAAAAGAATCAAGTAGTGTGTATCCGGTAGGTCTAGAGATAGCAAGTAGTCTTGCGAGCTAAAGACCTCAATCAATCACTTTCGAATCTTCCTTCTCCCCTCAAGTGGTCTACTGTCCTCGCTCCGGTCAAGCTCCGAGTGGTGACTCTCCTTCCTTCTCTTCGTCCAAGATCCATACCCTTTATCAGGTTATGAGCCAAGCACCATGTCCCTGCCAAGACGTCTCCACCAAGGTCTCCATCGACAAGTTCAACGGCGATAATTACGCGACGTGGACCGCTACATGCGTGGCGTGTTCCTGACCAAGTCGGTGTGGCATGTCGTGAACCGTGAGACGACTCCGACCTTCGCGGACACTCGGGCCAAGGACGACTACGTCAAGTCGAGCAACATCGCGTTCGGACTGATGCTGCTCACATGGACGCGGACTACCATCATGTGGTGGACAACTGCGAGGAAGCGTGGGTGGCGTGGTCGCGCCTGAGGACGCTGTACGGAGGATCGCAGAAGGCTGGTCGCATCTACCTGAAGCGACAGCTCTTCAGCATGGAGATGGCGGAAGGCGGCAATGTGCTTCATCATTGCAATGAAGTTCTCAACATCAGCGCCAAGCTCAGCAGCATCGGCGCCAAGATGGAGGACGAGGACGTGGCGATCTGTTTGCTGCGCAGTCTCCCCAGAGCTACGAGAACGTCGTGCTAAACTTGGAGATGAGCAACGCAGAGCTGCGATCGCAAGACGTTGTGAAGGTGCTCACGAACGAGCATATCAAGAGGCAAGGCGAGAAGACGGCGACGGTGAAGATGGAGAACGCGGCCAAGGCGTTCAACACCGACCGCGAATCTCGTCAATGCACGTACTGTGGGAAATTGGGGCACGTGATTGACAAGTGCTGGACCAAGCAGAAGGATGAGAATCGGGGCCCAAGACGCGGCGGCAACAACAATGGCCGTGGACGCGGGCCAACAACATCCATGGAGAAACGGCAGTGACGCTATGACTACGACTACGACTACGATCGAGTGGCATTTGCAGTTTCTATGGAGTGTGGAATTTCGACGGGCAAGAATGTGTCCGGGATGTGGGCGGTCGACAGCGGCGCAACGCACCACATCTGCAACGACAAGCCAAGTTCACCACGCTGAATGAGCAAGATGAAGGTGAACTTTCGGTGGCTGACGGCAACAAGGCCGCGATCAAGGGTGTGGGGACCATCGTGCAACGAGTGGTTCTACCCAACGGCAACGAGCACGACATCGAGATCAAGGACGCGCTGTATGTGCCGAGCATGAGCAAGAATCTTCTGTCAGTGCCACAGATCAACAAGAGTGGCAAGTTTCAAGTGGTGGTTCGACGGCAACAAGATGCAAGTTGCGCGCAAGGGCTCGAAGCAAGTCGTGGCAACGGCGGATCTCGTGGACGGACTCTACTGGCTTCACACGCCTCAGCGATCCGCGAATGCGGTGACAGGAGGAAAGACTGTCGACTTACACGCGCGAATGGGTCACGCTCCGGTTGAGGTACTTCGCAAGATGGTCAACAGCAACATGATCAAGGACGCGAAGGTACCCTCGAAGTCGAGTGGATCAAGTATGTGTCGCGGTTGCCAACAAGGAAAGATGGTCCAAAACCCATTCCCGAGCAACCCGAACAAAACCAAGTACAAGCCATTCGAGTTCCTCCACTTCGACATTTGTGGACCCATGGAAGAAGAGTCGCTGGTGGCAGCCGTTACTTACTGCTCATCAATGAAGCAAGTAGCTGCATGTCGGGATTCTGTCTGCGTGCCAAGTCGGAGAGTGAAGGCTGTCTAACGCCAGTTCATCACCAAGGTGGAAGGCAATTCGATGCCAAGGTGACATTCGTGCGCGGCATGACGGAGCCAAGGAGTTCGCGACAACTCGCTCAAGGCTTTTTACGAAGATCACGGCATCGAAGTCCAGCCTACGGTTCGGTATGCGCACGACCAACGCGACTGCTGAGCGCGCCAACCGAACAATCGTGACTATTGGCCGCAGCATGCTCCACTACGCTGGCTTGGACAAGTGTTTCTGGGCCGAGGCGGCGATGACGGCCATCTACATCAAGAATCGTCTGCCGTCTCCGAAGTCGCCGGACAAAACTCCGTTCGAGATCGTGTATAAGTCCAAGCCGAGTGTGAAGCACATGCGGATCTTCGGTTGCCGGACGTTCATTTTGACGCCAAGAGAGAAGCGACTCAAGTGGGACCCCAAGGCTCGTGAAGGTATTTTCCTGGTTATGAAGAAGTGTCGAAGGCGTATCGAGTTTATGACATCGAGGCGGGGAAGGTGGTAATCAGTCGCGATGTCAACTTCGATGAATCGACCTTCGGACTTGCACAGCCGATTTCCGACGAAGATGTCGATGATACTGCGCTGGACTTCGCCTCCCTCGACATCGATGATAATGGCCCTCCGCAAACGGACTACAAACAGCGGGGAAGTGCAAGAGTCGTTCAAGTGACGAAGATGACGTTGGAAGAAGGCCTCGCACCGTCCGCCACCGAGTTGGACTAGAGGAAGCAAGTGCGCCGAACCGAGTGAACCCTGACGAAGAAGAAAAATCTGGCGACCAAGATGACGAGTCGACACCCTCCTGTGTTTTGGCGTGCAAGTGCTAACGCAGTCGAAGCAACTGTGGATTTATCGGAGCCATCGACATTCCAGAAGCGGTAAATGGTCCGGACCAAGTACCTGGCGTAAGGCAATACGTGCCGAGCTCAAGTCGATGCGACTTCGTGGTGTGTTTCGTGCTGCCAAGTTGCCCAACGGACAACGCGCCATTGGCACCAAGTGGGTGTTCAAGATCAAGCGCAAAGCGGACGGATCCATCGAGAAGTACAAGGCGCGCCTCGTGGCCAAGGGTTTCAAGCAGAAGTATGGCATCGACTACACCGAGACGTTCTCACCCGTGGTCAAGTACGTGACACTGCGCATGGTGATCGCTCTAGCCAAGTACTTCGGTTGGCCCCTCGATCAACTGGACGTGGTGACTGCATTCCTGTACGGTGTGATGAAGGAACTGGTGTTCTGCGTGGTTCCAGAAGGCGTCGAGCTAGATGGCGATTTCGACTGCCTGGAATTGGTGAAGGCCATCTACGGTCTCAAGCAAGCTTCGCGTGTATGGAACGAGACCTTTGACGAGTTCGTGTGCTCTATCGGCTTTTAAGTTTCTGCCTTCGACCCGTGTCTCTACATCAAGGTTGTCGATGGCCACTGTGTGCTCGTGCTGGTCTACGTGGACGATGTGTTTGGTGACCGGAAGTTCAGCCGAGCTGATAGCACGCACCAAGAGTGACCTTAAGACACGATTCGAGATGACCGACAGCGGCAAGTGTGCGTTCGTGTTGGGGATTGAGTTGGTGGATGGCCCGGACGGCAGCGTGACGATGTGCCAACGACGCTACGTGGACGACATCCTGAAACGCTTCGGTATGGATGAGTGCAAGGCTGTGGTGAGTCCGGGGACATGAGTACTCGACTTGTTCCAAGCGACGCAACAACCAAGGTGAATGCTCCATTTCGCGAAGCAGTTGGTGCTCTCATGCACTTGATGACTGCCACTCGCCCAGACATTGCGTTTGCAGTTGGGTATGTGTCGCGCTTCATGGAGAACCCCCAAGAAGAACACTGGGTTGCGGTCAAGCGCATCTTTCGCTACCTGCAAGGCACCAAGTCGCATGGAATCTGTTTCAAGCCGGGTGACAAGGTCGACTTTCGTGGATATTCGGACGCGGACTGGGCTGGTGACCTCGCGGACCGCAAGTCGACTTCAGGCTACACGTTCATGCTCATGGGCGCACCAGTGAGCTGGGAAGCAAGAAGCAGTCAAGTGTTTCGCTGTCTACGAGCGAGCGGAATACATTGCGCTCAGTCTGGCGATCCAAGAAGGCAAGTGGATTCATCGCCTGCTGTGCGAGATTTTGGTGGCCGCTAACGAGACTGGACCCGAGCTCAAGATCCGCGAAGACAATCAGTCGTGCATCAAGATAAAAGTCAAGGTCGTTTGAAGCACTAGATGATAAATGCAAAGTGATTGATTTAGGTCCTTAGTTCGCAAACTGTCTGCTACCTCTAAGCCTACTGGATGTCCTACCTGGATACACACTACTGGATTCCTACTGGATACTGAGCTACCCCAGCCAATCAGCGACTGCCACGTCGACGCCCATCTTGTACCCACAATCTTGTACCCACGCACGACCGTAGCGTAACACTTGTCCCGTAATCAGCTTCACGTAATCACGGGAATGCTTGCGGCACCACTGAGTGAAGGTCGTACCGGTATCTACCGTACAACCGCGGCAGGTCGAGGCGCCTTCTTGACACACTCCCACTCGACTCGGCCGTAATGGCGCCTTGGATTCCGATCTTGCTCGGAGGATATCGAACTGCACGGCGGTGATCGGCTTGGTCATCAAGTCCGCCAGCATGTCCTTTGTCGAGCAGTACTCCAACACCACTTGGCCGTCTTCAACCTTCTCGCGCACGAAGTGGTAGCGAATGTCGATGTGCTTGGTGCGCTTGTGGAACTCCGGGTTCTTGGCCAACGCGATGGAGCCTTGGTTGTCCTCGTAATCTTGACTGCCGACCTGGTCTTCATCTCGCCGATCTCGCACAGGAACGCCTTGAGCCAGATAGCCTCCTGTGTCGCTTCCGTAAACGCCATGTACTCTGCTGCCTCCGTCGATGATGCGCCACCGTCCGCTGCTTCTTGCTTCTCCAGCTGATGCATCCGCCGTTCATCATGAACGCGTAGCCGCTTGTACTTCGTCGAGACTCGATGTCGCCGGCCAATCTGCATCCGAATAACCTTGGAGTCCGTCCTCGCTACTCGCGCGAAACTCGATGCCATGAGTCTTCGTACCTTGGATGTAGCGAAACAACCTCTTGAGCGCTTGCCAGTGTGTCGGACACGGATCCGCGGCAAACTGGCTGAGAACTCCCACTGCGGCTGCAAGGTCTGGTCGAGTCCCCACCATGAGGTACATCAGGCAGCCGACTGCATTCCGGTACGGCACCTTCGCCATGGACTCTTCGTGCTTGCAGCCTCCTTCGCACATGGCCTTGGTCAGCTTGAGTCCTGGGTCTTGTGGTGTCTTGACAGGGTTTCCTCTTCTCCATGCTGAACTTCTCCAGGATGTCCTTCGCAACTTGGTTTGCCGCACCGACACCTTTCCAGCTGTAAGATCTTGATCAATTTCCATGCCGAGGAAGTACTTGTGCTGACCCATTGATAAAGGTATGGATCTTGGACGAAGAGAAGGGAAGGGAGAGTCACCACTCGGAGCTTGACCGGAGCGAGGACAGTAGACCACTTGAGCGAAGAAGAAGATTCGAAAGTGATTGATTGAGGTCTTTAGCTCGCAAGACTACTTGCTATCTCTAGACCTACCGGATACACACTACTTGATTCTTTTCTGGATACTGAGTTATTACAGCCAATCAGAGAGCGCCACGTCGCTTCCCCATCTTGTACCTACAATCTTGTACCTACATGTAGCGTAATCGACGGTGGCGTAATCACTGATGGTGTAATCAACGTGGATCGCATTGGACCGGTTCGGGTAACCGGTTCACGGTCAATAACCGTTATCAACCGGTTACCCTCAATACGCCCTCTCAATGCGAAGTCCCATGAATGCCGAGAGCAGCCGTCAGATCCATGTGGCGAGGTCCCGGGAGCGCCTTCGTCATGATGTCCGCCAGCATCACAGAAGTCTCGCAATACTCGAGCTTCACTTCACCACGCTTGACCTCGTCGCGGATATGATGGTACTTGATGTCGATGTGCTTGGCGCGACCGTGGTTCACTGGGTTCTGGTCATCTTGATGCACGACTGATTGTCTTCGCGGATCTTGAGCTCGGGTCCAGTCTCGTTAGCGACCACCAAAATCTCGCACAGCAGGCGATGAATCCACTTGCCTTCTTGGATCGCCAGACTGAGCGCAATGTATTCCGCCTCGCTCGTAGACAGCGAAACACTTGACTGCTTCTTGCTTCCCCAGCTCACTGGTGCACCCATGAGCATGAACGTGTAGCCTGAAGTCGACTTGCGGTCCGCGAGGTCACCAGCCCAGTCCGCGTCCGAATATCCACGAAAGTCGACCTTGTCACCCGCTTGAAACAGATTCCATGCGACTTGGTGCCTTGCAGGTAGCGAAAGATGCGCTTGACCGCAACCCAGTGTTCTTCTTGGGGGTTCTCCATGAAGCGCGACACATACCCAACTGCAAAAGCAATGTCTGGGCGAGTGGCAGTCATCAAGTGCATGAGAGCACCAACTGCTTCGCGAAACGGAGCATTCACCTTGGTCGCTGCGTCGCTTGGAACAAGTCGAGTACTCATGTCCACCGGACTCACCACAGCCTTGCACTCATCCATACCGAAGCGTTTCAGGATGTCGTCCACGTAGCGTCGTTGGCACATCGTCACACGCTGCCGTCCGGGCCATCCACCAACTCAATCCCCAACACGAACGCACACTTGCCGCTGTCGGTCATCTCGAATCGTGTCTTAAGGTCACTCTTGTTGCGTGCTATCAGCTCGGCTGAACTTCCGGTCACCAACACGTCGTCCACGTAGACCAGCACGAGCACACAGTGGCCGTCGACAACCTTGATGTAGAGACACGGGTCGAAGGCAGAAACTTGAAAGCCGATAGAGCACACGAACGTCGTCAACGTCCTCGTTCCATACGCGCGAAGCTTGCTTGAGACCGTAGATGGCCTTCACCAATTCCAGGCAGTCGAAGTCGCCATCTAGCTCGACGCCTTCTGGAACCACGCAGAAACACCAGTTCCTTCATCACACCGTACAGGAATGCAGTCACCACGTCCAGTTGATCGAGGGGCCAACAAAAGTACTTGGCTAGAGCGATCACCATGCGCAGTGTCACGTACTTGACCACGGGTGAGAACGTCTCGGTGTAGTCGATGCCATACTTCTGCTTGAAACCCTTGGCCACGAGGCGCGCCTTGTACTTCTCGATGGATCCGTCCGCTTTGCGCTTGATCTTGAACACCCACTTGGTGCCAATGGCGCGTTGTCCATTGGGCAACTTGGCAGCACGAAACACACCACGAAGTCGCATCGACTTGAGCTCGACGAATTGCCTTACGCCAGTGCACTTGGTCCGGACCATTTACCCGCTTCTTGGAATGTCGATGGTTCCGATAAATCCACAGTTGCTTCGACTGCGTTAGCACTTGCACGCCAACACACAGGAGGTGTCGACTCGTCATCTTGGTCGCCAGATTTTTCTTCTTCGTCAGGGTTCACTCGGTTCGGCGCACTTGCTTCCTCTAGTCCAACTCGGTGACGGACAGTGCGAGGCCTTCTTCCAACGTCATCTTCGTCACTTGAACGACTCTTGCGCTTCCCCGCCTGCTTGTAGTCCGTTTGTGGAGGGCCATTATCATCGATGTCGAGGGAGGCGAAGTCCAGCGCAGTATCATCGACATCTTCGTCGGAAATCGGCTGTGCAAGTCAAAGGTCGATTCATCGAAGTTGGCATCGCGACTGATTACACCTTCCCCGCCTCGATGTCATAAACTCGATAGCTCCTTCGACACTTCTTCATAACCCAGGAAAATACCTTCAACGAGCCTTGGGGTCCCACTTGAGTCGCTTCTCTCTTGGCGTCAAAATGTACGTCCGGCAGCCGAAGATCCGCATGTGCTTCACACACTCGGCTTGGACTTATACACGATCTCGAACGGAGTTTTGTCCGGCGACTTCGGAGACGGTAGACGATTCTTGATGTAGATGGCCGTCATCGCCGCCTCGGCCCGAACACTTGTCCAAGCCAGCGTAGTGGAGCATGCTGCGGCAATAGTCCACGATTGTTCGGTTGGCGCGCTCAGCAGTCGCGTTGGTCTGGTGCGCATACCGAACCGTAGGTTGGACTTCGATGCCGTGATCTTCGTAGAAAGCCTTGAGCGAGTTGGTCGCGAACTCCCTTGGCTCCGTCATGCCGCACGAATTTCACCTTGGCATCGAATTGCCTCTCCACCTTGGTGATGAACTTGCGCAGACAGCCTTCTCTCTCCGACTTGGCACGCAGACAGAATCCCGACATGCAGCTACTTGTTCTCATCCGTGATAGAGCAGTAAGTAACGGCTGCCACCGCAGCATACTCTTCCTCCATGGGTCCACAAATGTCGAAGTGGAGGAACTCGAATGGCTTGTACTTGGTTTTGTTCGGGTTGTCGGGAATGGTTTTTGGACCATCTTTCCTTGTTGGCAACCGCGACACATACTTGATCCACTCGACTTCGAGGGTACCTTCGCGTCCTTGATCATTTTGTTGTTGACCATCTTGCGAAGTACCTCAACCGGAGCGTGACGCCATTCGCGCGTGTAAGTCGACAGTCTTTCCTCCTGTCACCGCATTCGCCGATCGCTGAGGCGTGTGAAGCCAGTAGGAGTCCGTCCACGAGATCCGCCGTTGCCACGACTTGCTTCGAGCCCTTGCGCGCAACGTGCATCTTGTTGCCGTCGAACACCACTTGAAACTTGCCACTCTTGTTGATCTGTGGCACTGACAGAAGATTCTTCTCACACGTACAGCGCGTCCTTGATCTCGATGTCGTGCTCGTTGCCGTTGGGTAGAACCACTCGTTGCACGATGGTCCCCACACACCCTTGATCTCGGCCTTGTTGCCGTCAGCCACCGAAAGTTCACCTTCATCTTGCTCATTCAGCGTGGTGAACTTGGCCTTGTCGTTGCAGATGTGGTGCGTTGCGCCGCTGTCGACTCCGCCCACATCCCGGACACATTCTTGCCCGTCGAAATTCCACACTCCAGAGAAACTGCAATGCCACTCGATCGTAGTCCGTAGTCGTAGTCATAGCCGTCACTGCCGTTTCTCCATTGGATGTTGTTGGCCCCGCGTCCACGGCCATTGTTGTTGCCGCCGCGTCTTGGGCCCCGATTCTCATCCTTCTGCTTGGTCCAGCACTTG
>VOQZ01002074.1:0-25750 GCA_008079305.1 Phytophthora palmivora
CACGAACGAGCATATCAAGAGGCAAGGCGAGAAGACGGCGACGGTGAAGATGGAGAACGCGGCCAAGGCGTTCAACACCGCCGCGAATCTCGTCAATGCACGTACTGTGGGAAATGGGGCATGTGATTGACAAGTGCTGGACCAAGCAGAAGGATGAAATCGGGGGCCCAAGACGCGGCGGCAACAACAATGGCCGTGGACGCGGGGCCAACAACATCCAATGGAGAAACGGCAGTGACGGCTATGACTACGACTACGACTACGATCGAGTGGCGTTTGCAGTTTCTTCTGGAGTGTGGAATTTCGACGGGCCAGAATGTGTCCGGGATGTGGGCGGTCGACAGCGGCGCAACGCACCACATCTGCACGACAAGGCAAGTTCACCACGCTGAATGAGCAAGATGAGGTGAACTTTCGGTGGCTGACGGCAACAAGGCCGCGATCAAGGGTGTGGGGACCATCGTGCAACGAGTGGTTCTACCCAACGCACACGAGCACGACATCGAGATCAAGGACGCGCTTGGTGCCGAGCATGAGCAAGAATCTTCTGTCAGTGCCACAGATCAACAAGAGTGGCAAGTTTCAAGTGGTGTTCGACGGCAACAAGATGCAAGTGCGCGCAAGGGCTCGAAGCAAGTCGTGGCAACGGCGGATCTCGTGGACGGACTCTACTGGCTTCACACGCGCCTCAGCGATCCGCGAATGCGGTGACAGAGGAAAGACTGTCGACTTACACGCGCGAATGGGTCACGCTCCGGTTGAGGTACTTCGCAAGATGGTCAACAGCAACATGATCAAGGACGCGAAGGTACCCTCGAAGTCGAGTGGATCAAGTATGTGTCGCGGTTGCCAACAAGGAAAGATGGTCCAAAAACCATTCCCGAGCAACCCGAACAAAACCAAGTACAAGCCATTCGAGTTCCTCCACTTCGACATTTGTGGACCCATGGAAGAAGAGTCGCTGGGTGGCAGCCGTTACTTACTGCTCATCACGGATGAAGCAAGTAGCTGCATGTCGGGATTCTGTCTGCGTGCCAAGTCGGAGAGTGAAGGCTGTCTACGCAAGTTCATCACCAAGGTGGAAAGGCAATTCGATGCCAAGGTGAAATTCGTGCGGCATGACGGAGCCAAGGAGTTCGCGACCAACTCGCTCAAGGCTTTTTACGAAGATCACGGCATCGAAGTCCAGCCTACGGTTCGGTATGCGCACCAGACCAACGCGACTGCTGAGCGCGCCAACCGAACAATCGTGACTATTGGCCGCAGCATGCTCCACTACGCTGGCTTGGACAAGTGTTTCTGGGCCGAGGCGGCGATGACGGCCATCTACATCAAGAATCGTCTGCCGTCTCCGAAGTCGCCGGACAAAACTCCGTTCGAGATCGTGTATAAGTCCAAGCCGAGTGTGAAGCACATGCGGATCTTCGGTTGCCGGACGTTCATTTTGACGCCAAGAGAGAAGCGACTCAAGTGGGACCCAAGGCTCGTGAAGGTATTTTCCTGGGTTATGAAGAAGTGTCGAAGGCGTATCGAGTTTATGACATCGAGGCGGGGAAGGTGGTAATCAGTCGCGATGTCAACTTCGATGAATCGACCTTCGGACTTGCACAGCCGATTTCCGACGAAGATGTCGATGATACTGCGCTGGACTTCGCCTCCCTCGACATCGATGATAATGGCCCTCCGCAAACGGACTACAAACAGGCGGGGAAGTGCAAGAGTCGTTCAAGTGACGAAGATGACGTTGGAAGAAGGCCTCGCACCGTCCGCCACCGAGTTGGACTAGAGGAAGCAAGTGCGCCGAACCGAGTGAACCCTGACGAAGAAGAAAAATCTGGCGACCAAGATGACGAGTCGACACCTCCTGTGTTTTGGCGTGCAAGTGCTAACGCAGTCGAAGCAACTGTGGATTTATCGGAGCCATCGACATTCCAAGAAGCGGTAAATGGTCCGGACCAAGTACACTGGCGTAAGGCAATACGTGCCGAGCTCAAGTCGATGCGACTTCGTGGTGTGTTTCGTGCTGCCAAGTTGCCCAACGGACAACGCGCCATTGGCACCAAGTGGGTGTTCAAGATCAAGCGCAAAGCGGACGGATCCATCGAGAAGTACAAGGCGCGCCTCGTGGCCAAGGGTTTCAAGCAGAAGTATGGCATCGACTACACCGAGACGTTCTCACCCGTGGTCAAGTACGTGACACTGCGCATGGTGATCGCTCTAGCCAAGTACTTCGGTTGGCCCCTCGATCAACTGGACGTGGTGACTGCATTCCTGTACGGTGTGATGAAGGAACTGGTGTTCTGCGTGGTTCCAGAAGGCGTCGAGCTAGATGGCGATTTCGACTGCCTGGAATTGGTGAAGGCCATCTACGGTCTCAAGCAAGCTTCGCGTGTATGGAACGAGACCTTTGACGAGTTCGTGTGCTCTATCGGTTTTCAAGTTTCTGCCTTCGACCCGTGTCTCTACATCAAGGTTGTCGATGGCCACTGTGTGCTCGTGCTGGTCTACGTGGACGACGTGTTGGTGACCGGAAGTTCAGCCGAGCTGATAGCACGCACCAAGAGTGACCTTAAGACACGATTCGAGATGACCGACAGCGGCAAGTGTGCGTTCGTGTTGGGGATTGAGTTGGTGGATGGCCCGGACGGCAGCGTGACGATGTGCCAACGACGCTACGTGGACGACATCCTGAAACGCTTCGGTATGGATGAGTGCAAGGCTGTGGTGAGTCCGGTGGACATGAGTACTCGACTTGTTCCAAGCGACGCAGCGACCAAGGTAAATGCTCCGTTTCGCGAAGCAGTTGGTGCTCTCATGCACTTGATGACTGCCACTCGCCCAGACATTGCGTTTGCAGTTGGGTATGTGTCGCGCTTCATGGAGAACCCCCAAGGAGAACACTGGGTTGCGGTCAAGCGCATCTTTCGCTACCTGCAAGGCACCAAGTCGCATGGAATCTGTTTCAAGCCGGGTGACAAGGTCGACTTTCGTGGATATTCGGACGCGGACTGGGCTGGTGACCTCGCGGATCGCAAGTCGACTTCAGGCTACACGTTCATGCTGATGGGTGCACCAGTGAGCTGGGGAAGCAAGAAGCAGTCAAGTGTTTCGCTGTCTACGAGCGAGGCGGAATACATTGCGCTCAGTCTGGCGATCCAAGAAGGCAAGTGGATTCATCGCCTGCTGTGCGAGATTTTGGTGGCCGCTAACGAGACTGGACCCGAGCTCAAGATCCGCGAAGACAATCAGTCATGCATCAAGATGACCAAGAACCCAGTGAACCACGGTCGTGCCAAGCACATCGACATCAAGTACCATCATATCCGCGACGAGGTCAAGCGTGGTGAAGTGAAGCTCGAGTATTGCGAGACTTCTGTGATGCTGGCGGACATCATGACGAAGGCGCTCCGGGACCTCGCCACATGGATCTGACGGCTGCTCTCGGCATTCATGGGACTTCGCATTGAGAGGGCGTATTGAGGGTAACCGGTTTGATAACGGTTATTGACCGTGAACCGGTTAACCCGAACCGGTCCAATGCGATCCCACGTTGATTACGCCATCAGTGATTACGCCACCGTCGATTACGCTACATGTAGGTACAAGATTGTAGGTACAAGATGGGAAAGCGACGTGGCGCTCTCTGATTGGCTGTAGTAACTCAGTATCCAGAAAAGAATCAAGTAGTGTGTATCCGGTAGGTCTAGAGATAGCAAGTAGTCTTGCGAGCTAAAGACCTCAATCAATCACTTTCGAATCTTCCTTCTTCCCTCAAGTGGTCTACTGTCCTCGCTCCGGTCAAGCTCCGAGTGGTGACTCTCCCTTCCCTTCTCTTCGTCCAAGATCCATACCCTTTATCACAGCCTACGGTTCGGTATATTGAGGGTAACCGGTTTGATAACGGTTATTGACCGTGAACCGGTTAACCCGAACCGGTCCAATGCGATCCCACGTTGATTACGCCATCAGTGATTACGCCACCGTCGATTACGCTACATGTAGGTACAAGATTGTAGGTACAAGATGGGGAAGCGACGTGGCGCTCTCTGATTGGCTGTAGTAACTCAGTATCCAGAAAAGAATCAAGTAGTGTGTATCCGGTAGGTCTAGAGATAGCAAGTAGTCTTGCGAGCTAAAGACCTCAATCAATCACTTTCGAATCTTCCTTCTTCCCTCAAGTGGTCTACTGTCCTCGCTCCGGTCAAGCTCCGAGTGGTGACTCTCCCTTCCCTTCTCTTCGTCCAAGATCCATACCCTTTATCAGGTTATGAGCCCAAGCACCATGTCCTCTGCCCAAGACGTCTCCACCAAGGTCTCCATCGACAAGTTCAACGGCGATAATTACGCGACGTGGAACCGCTACATGCGTGGCGTGTTCCTGACCAAGTCGGTGTGGCATGTCGTGAACCGTGAGACGACTCCGACCTTCGCGGACACTCGGGCCAAGGACGACTACGTCAAGTCGAGCAACATCGCGTTCGGACTGATGCTGCTCCACATGGACGCGGACTACCATCATGTGGTGGACAACTGCGAGGAAGCGTGGGTGGCGTGGTCGCGCCTGAGGACGCTGTACGGAGGATCGCAGAAGGCTGGTCGCATCTACCTGAAGCGACAGCTCTTCAGCATGGAGATGGCGGAAGGCGGCAATGTGCTTCATCATTGCAATGAAGTTCTCAACATCAGCGCCAAGCTCAGCAGCATCGGCGCCAAGATGGAGGACGAGGACGTGGCGATCTGTTTGCTGCGCAGTCTCCCCAAGAGCTACGAGAACGTCGTGCTAAACTTGGAGATGAGCAACGCAGAGCTGCGATCGCAAGACGTTGTGAAGGTGCTCACGAACGAGCATATCAAGAGGCAAGGCGAGAAGACGGCGACGGTGAAGATGGAGAACGCGGCCAAGGCGTTCAACACCGACCGCGAATCTCGTCAATGCACGTACTGTGGGAAATTGGGGCACGTGATTGACAAGTGCTGGACCAAGCAGAAGGATGAGAATCGGGGCCCAAGACGCGGCGGCAACAACAATGGCCGTGGACGCGGGGCCAACAACATCCAATGGAGAAACGGCAGTGACGGCTATGACTACGACTACGACTACGATCGAGTGGCATTTGCAGTTTCTATGGAGTGTGGAATTTCGACGGGCAAGAATGTGTCCGGGATGTGGGCGGTCGACAGCGGCGCAACGCACCACATCTGCAACGACAAGGCCAAGTTCACCACGCTGAATGAGCAAGATGAAGGTGAACTTTCGGTGGCTGACGGCAACAAGGCCGCGATCAAGGGTGTGGGGACCATCGTGCAACGAGTGGTTCTACCCAACGGCAACGAGCACGACATCGAGATCAAGGACGCGCTGTATGTGCCGAGCATGAGCAAGAATCTTCTGTCAGTGCCACAGATCAACAAGAGTGGCAAGTTTCAAGTGGTGTTCGACGGCAACAAGATGCAAGTTGCGCGCAAGGGCTCGAAGCAAGTCGTGGCAACGGCGGATCTCGTGGACGGACTCTACTGGCTTCACACGCCTCAGCGATCCGCGAATGCGGTGACAGGAGGAAAGACTGTCGACTTACACGCGCGAATGGGTCACGCTCCGGTTGAGGTACTTCGCAAGATGGTCAACAGCAACATGATCAAGGACGCGAAGGTACCCTCGAAGTCGAGTGGATCAAGTATGTGTCGCGGTTGCCAACAAGGAAAGATGGTCCAAAAACCATTCCCGAGCAACCCGAACAAAACCAAGTACAAGCCATTCGAGTTCCTCCACTTCGACATTTGTGGACCCATGGAAGAAGAGTCGCTGGGTGGCAGCCGTTACTTACTGCTCATCACAGATGAAGCAAGTAGCTGCATGTCGGGATTCTGTCTGCGTGCCAAGTCGGAGAGTGAAGGCTGTCTACGCAAGTTCATCACCAAGGTGGAAAGGCAATTCGATGCCAAGGTGAAATTCGTGCGGCATGACGGAGCCAAGGAGTTCGCGACCAACTCGCTCAAGGCTTTTTACGAAGATCACGGCATCGAAGTCCAGCCTACGGTTCGGTATGCGCACCAGACCAACGCGACTGCTGAGCGCGCCAACCGAACAATCGTGACTATTGGCCGCAGCATGCTCCACTACGCTGGCTTGGACAAGTGTTTCTGGGCCGAGGCGGCGATGACGGCCATCTACATCAAGAATCGTCTGCCGTCTCCGAAGTCGCCGGACAAAACTCCGTTCGAGATCGTGTATAAGTCCAAGCCGAGTGTGAAGCACATGCGGATCTTCGGTTGCCGGACGTTCATTTTGACGCCAAGAGAGAAGCGACTCAAGTGGGACCCCAAGGCTCGTGAAGGTATTTTCCTGGGTTATGAAGAAGTGTCGAAGGCGTATCGAGTTTATGACATCGAGGCGGGGAAGGTGGTAATCAGTCGCGATGTCAACTTCGATGAATCGACCTTCGGACTTGCACAGCCGATTTCCGACGAAGATGTCGATGATACTGCGCTGGACTTCGCCTCCCTCGACATCGATGATAATGGCCCTCCGCAAACGGACTACAAACAGGCGGGGAAGTGCAAGAGTCGTTCAAGTGACGAAGATGACGTTGGAAGAAGGCCTCGCACCGTCCGCCACCGAGTTGGACTAGAGGAAGCAAGTGCGCCGAACCGAGTGAACCCTGACGAAGAAGAAAAATCTGGCGACCAAGATGACGAGTCGACACCTCCTGTGTTTTGGCGTGCAAGTGCTAACGCAGTCGAAGCAACTGTGGATTTATCGGAGCCATCGACATTCCAAGAAGCGGTAAATGGTCCGGACCAAGTACACTGGCGTAAGGCAATACGTGCCGAGCTCAAGTCGATGCGACTTCGTGGTGTGTTTCGTGCTGCCAAGTTGCCCAACGGACAACGCGCCATTGGCACCAAGTGGGTGTTCAAGATCAAGCGCAAAGCGGACGGATCCATCGAGAAGTACAAGGCGCGCCTCGTGGCCAAGGGTTTCAAGCAGAAGTATGGCATCGACTACACCGAGACGTTCTCACCCGTGGTCAAGTACGTGACACTGCGCATGGTGATCGCTCTAGCCAAGTACTTCGGTTGGCCCCTCGATCAACTGGACGTGGTGACTGCATTCCTGTACGGTGTGATGAAGGAACTGGTGTTCTGCGTGGTTCCAGAAGGCGTCGAGCTAGATGGCGATTTCGACTGCCTGGAATTGGTGAAGGCCATCTACGGTCTCAAGCAAGCTTCGCGTGTATGGAACGAGACCTTTGACGAGTTCGTGTGCTCTATCGGCTTTTAAGTTTCTGCCTTCGACCCGTGTCTCTACATCAAGGTTGTCGATGGCCACTGTGTGCTCGTGCTGGTCTACGTGGACGATGTGTTGGTGACCGGAAGTTCAGCCGAGCTGATAGCACGCACCAAGAGTGACCTTAAGACACGATTCGAGATGACCGACAGCGGCAAGTGTGCGTTCGTGTTGGGGATTGAGTTGGTGGATGGCCCGGACGGCAGCGTGACGATGTGCCAACGACGCTACGTGGACGACATCCTGAAACGCTTCGGTATGGATGAGTGCAAGGCTGTGGTGAGTCCGGTGGACATGAGTACTCGACTTGTTCCAAGCGACGCAACAACCAAGGTGAATGCTCCATTTCGCGAAGCAGTTGGTGCTCTCATGCACTTGATGACTGCCACTCGCCCAGACATTGCGTTTGCAGTTGGGTATGTGTCGCGCTTCATGGAGAACCCCCAAGAAGAACACTGGGTTGCGGTCAAGCGCATCTTTCGCTACCTGCAAGGCACCAAGTCGCATGGAATCTGTTTCAAGCCGGGTGACAAGGTCGACTTTCGTGGATATTCGGACGCGGACTGGGCTGGTGACCTCGCGGACCGCAAGTCGACTTCAGGCTACACGTTCATGCTCATGGGCGCACCAGTGAGCTGGGGAAGCAAGAAGCAGTCAAGTGTTTCGCTGTCTACGAGCGAGGCGGAATACATTGCGCTCAGTCTGGCGATCCAAGAAGGCAAGTGGATTCATCGCCTGCTGTGCGAGATTTTGGTGGCCGCTAACGAGACTGGACCCGAGCTCAAGATCCGCGAAGACAATCAGTCGTGCATCAAGATAAAAGTCAAGGTCGTTTGAGCACTAGATGATAAAATGCAAAGTGATTGATTTAGGTCCTTAGTTCGCAAACTGTCTGCTACCTCTAAGCCTACTGGATGTCCTACCTGGATACACACTACTGGATTCCTAACTGGATACTGAGCTACCCCAGCCAATCAGCGACTGCCACGTCGACGCCCATCTTGTACCCACAATCTTGTACCCACGCACGACCGTAGCGTAAACACTTGTCCCGTAATCAGCTTCACGTAATCACGGGAATGCTTGCGGCACCACTGAGTGAAGGTCGTACCGGTATCTACCGGTACACCGCGGCAGGTCGAGGCGCCTTCTTGACAACACTCCCACTCGACTCGGCCGTAATGGCGCCTTGGATTCCGAGCTTGCTCCGGAGGATATCGAACTGCACGGCGGTGATCGGCTTGGTCATCAAGTCCGCCAGCATGTCCTTTGTCGAGCAGTACTCCAACACCACTTGGCCGTCTTCAACCTTCTCGCGCACGAAGTGGTAGCGAATGTCGATGTGCTTGGTGCGCTTGTGGAACTCCGGGTTCTTGGCCAACGCGATGGAGCCTTGGTTGTCCTCGTAGATCTTGACTGCCGACTTGGTCTTCATCTCGCCGATCTCGCACAGGAACGCCTTGAGCCAGATAGCCTCCTGTGTCGCTTCCGTCAACGCCATGTACTCTGCCTCCGTCGATGATAGCGCCACCGTCCGCTGCTTCTTGCTTCTCCAGCTGATGCATCCGCCGTTCATCATGAACGCGTAGCCGCTTGTACTTCGTCGAGACTCGATGTCGCCGGCCCAATCTGCATCCGAATAACCTTGGAGTCCGTCCTCGCTACTCGCGCGAAACTCGATGCCATGAGTCTTCGTACCTTGGATGTAGCGAAACACCCTCTTGAGCGCTTGCCAGTGTGTCGGACACGGATCCGCGGCAAACTGGCTGAGAACTCCCACTGCGGCTGCAAGGTCTGGTCGAGTCCCCACCATGAGGTACATCAGGCAGCCGACTGCATTCCGGTACGGCACCTTCGCCATGGACTCTTCGTGCTTGCAGCCTCCTTCGCACATGGCCTTGGTCAGCTTGAGTCCTGGGTCTTGTGGTGTCTTGACAGGGTTGCTCTTCTCCATGCTGAACTTCTCCAGGATGTCCTTCGCAAACTTGGTTTGCCGCACCGACACCTTTCCAGCTGTAAGATCTTGATCAATTTCCATGCCGAGGAAGTACTTGTGCTGACCCATTGATAAAGGGTATGGATCTTGGACGAAGAGAAGGGAAGGGAGAGTCACCACTCGGAGCTTGACCGGAGCGAGGACAGTAGACCACTTGAGCGGAAGAAGGAAGATTCGAAAGTGATTGATTGAGGTCTTTAGCTCGCAAGACTACTTGCTATCTCTAGACCTACCGGATACACACTACTTGATTCTTTTCTGGATACTGAGTTATTACAGCCAATCAGAGAGCGCCACGTCGCTTCCCCATCTTGTACCTACAATCTTGTACCTACATGTAGCGTAATCGACGGTGGCGTAATCACTGATGGTGTAATCAACGTGGGATCGCATTGGACCGGTTCGGGTTAACCGGTTCACGGTCAATAACCGTTATCAAACCGGTTACCCTCAATACGCCCTCTCAATGCGAAGTCCCATGAATGCCGAGAGCAGCCGTCAGATCCATGTGGCGAGGTCCCGGGAGCGCCTTCGTCATGATGTCCGCCAGCATCACAGAAGTCTCGCAATACTCGAGCTTCACTTCACCACGCTTGACCTCGTCGCGGATATGATGGTACTTGATGTCGATGTGCTTGGCGCGACCGTGGTTCACTGGGTTCTTGGTCATCTTGATGCACGACTGATTGTCTTCGCGGATCTTGAGCTCGGGTCCAGTCTCGTTAGCGGCCACCAAAATCTCGCACAGCAGGCGATGAATCCACTTGCCTTCTTGGATCGCCAGACTGAGCGCAATGTATTCCGCCTCGCTCGTAGACAGCGAAACACTTGACTGCTTCTTGCTTCCCCAGCTCACTGGTGCACCCATGAGCATGAACGTGTAGCCTGAAGTCGACTTGCGGTCCGCGAGGTCACCAGCCCAGTCCGCGTCCGAATATCCACGAAAGTCGACCTTGTCACCCGGCTTGAAACAGATTCCATGCGACTTGGTGCCTTGCAGGTAGCGAAAGATGCGCTTGACCGCAACCCAGTGTTCTTCTTGGGGGTTCTCCATGAAGCGCGACACATACCCAACTGCAAAAGCAATGTCTGGGCGAGTGGCAGTCATCAAGTGCATGAGAGCACCAACTGCTTCGCGAAACGGAGCATTCACCTTGGTCGCTGCGTCGCTTGGAACAAGTCGAGTACTCATGTCCACCGGACTCACCACAGCCTTGCACTCATCCATACCGAAGCGTTTCAGGATGTCGTCCACGTAGCGTCGTTGGCACATCGTCACGCTGCCGTCCGGGCCATCCACCAACTCAATCCCCAACACGAACGCACACTTGCCGCTGTCGGTCATCTCGAATCGTGTCTTAAGGTCACTCTTGGTGCGTGCTATCAGCTCGGCTGAACTTCCGGTCACCAACACGTCGTCCACGTAGACCAGCACGAGCACACAGTGGCCATCGACAACCTTGATGTAGAGACACGGGTCGAAGGCAGAAACTTGAAAGCCGATAGAGCACACGAACTCGTCAAACGTCTCGTTCCATACGCGCGAAGCTTGCTTGAGACCGTAGATGGCCTTCACCAATTCCAGGCAGTCGAAATCGCCATCTAGCTCGACGCCTTCTGGAACCACGCAGAACACCAGTTCCTTCATCACACCGTACAGGAATGCAGTCACCACGTCCAGTTGATCGAGGGGCCAACCAAAGTACTTGGCTAGAGCGATCACCATGCGCAGTGTCACGTACTTGACCACGGGTGAGAACGTCTCGGTGTAGTCGATGCCATACTTCTGCTTGAAACCCTTGGCCACGAGGCGCGCCTTGTACTTCTCGATGGATCCGTCCGCTTTGCGCTTGATCTTGAACACCCACTTGGTGCCAATGGCGCGTTGTCCGTTGGGCAACTTGGCAGCACGAAACACACCACGAAGTCGCATCGACTTGAGCTCGGCACGAATTGCCTTACGCCAGTGCACTTGGTCCGGACCATTTACCGCTTCTTGGAATGTCGATGGCTCCGATAAATCCACAGTTGCTTCGACTGCGTTAGCACTTGCACGCCAAAACACAGGAGGTGTCGACTCGTCATCTTGGTCGCCAGATTTTTCTTCTTCGTCAGGGTTCACTCGGTTCGGCGCACTTGCTTCCTCTAGTCCAACTCGGTGGCGGACGGTGCGAGGCCTTCTTCCAACGTCATCTTCGTCACTTGAACGACTCTTGCGCTTCCCCGCCTGCTTGTAGTCCGTTTGCGGAGGGCCATTATCATCGATGTCGAGGGAGGCGAAGTCCAGCGCAGTATCATCGACATCTTCGTCGGAAATCGGCTGTGCAAGTCCAAAGGTCGATTCATCGAAGTTGACATCGCGACTGATTACCACCTTCCCCGCCTCGATGTCATAAACTCGATACGCCTTCGACACTTCTTCATAACCCAGGAAAATACCTTCACGAGCCTTGGGGTCCCACTTGAGTCGCTTCTCTCTTGGCGTCAAAATGAACGTCCGGCAGCCGAAGATCCGCATGTGCTTCACACTCGGCTTGGACTTGTACACGATCTCGAACGGAGTTTTGTCCGGCGACTTCGGAGACGGCAGACGATTCTTGATGTAGATGGCCGTCATCGCCGCCTCAGCCCAGAAACACTTGTCCAAGCCAGCGTAGTGGAGCATGCTGCGGCCAATAGTCACGATTGTTCGGTTGGCGCGCTCAGCAGTCGCGTTGGTCTGGTGCGCATACCGAACCGTAGGCTGGACTTCGATGCCGTGATCTTCGTAGAAATCCTTGAGCGAGTTGGTCGCGAACTCCTTGGCTCCGTCATGCCGCACGAATTTCACCTTGGCATCGAATTGCCTCTCCACCTTGGTGATGAACTTGCGTAGACAGCCTTCGCTCTCCGACTTGGCACGCAGACAGAATCCCGACATGCAGCTACTTGCTTCATCCGTGATGAGCAGTAAGTAACGGCTGCCACCCAGCGACTCTTCTTCCATGGGTCCACAAATGTCGAAGTGGAGGAACTCGAATGGCTTGTACTTGGTTTTGTTCGGGTTGCTCGGGAATGGTTTTTGGACCATCTTTCCTTGTTGGCAACCGCGACACATACTTGATCCACTCGACTTCGAGGGTACCTTCGCGTCCTTGATCATGTTGTTGTTGACCATCTTGCGAAGTACCTCAACCGGAGCGTGACCCATTCGCGCGTGTAAGTCGACAGTCTTTCCTCCTGTCACCGCATTCGCCGATCGCTGAGGCGTGTGAAGCCAGTAGAGTCCGTCCACGAGATCCGCCGTTGCCACCACTTGCTTCGAGCCCTTGCGCGCAACGTGCATCTTGTTGCCGTCGAACACCACTTGAAACTTGCCACTCTTGTTGATCTGTGGCACTGACAGAAGATTCTTGCTCATGCTCGGCACATACAGCGCGTCCTTGATCTCGATGTCGTGCTCGTTGCCGTTGGGTAGAACCACTCGTTGCACGATGGTCCCCACACCATTGATCGCGGCCTTGTTGCCGTCAGCCACCGAAAGTTCACCTTCATCTTGCTCATTCAGCGTGGTGAACTTGGCCTTGTCGTTGCAGATGTGGTGCGTTGCGCCGCTGTCGACCGCCCACATCCCGGACACATTCTTGCCCGTCGAAATTCCACACTCCAGAGAAACTGCAAATGCCACTCGATCGTAGTCGTAGTCGTAGTCATAGCCGTCACTGCCGTTTCTCCATTGGATGTTGTTGGCCCCGCGTCCACGGCCATTGTTGTTGCCGCCGCGTCTTGGGCCCCGATTCTCATCCTTCTGCTTGGTCCAGCACTTGTCAATCACGTGCCCCAATTTCCCACAGTACGTGCATTGACGAGATTCGCGGTCGGTGTTGAACGCCTTGGCCGCGTTCTCCATCTTCACCGTTGCCGTCTTCTCGCCTTGCCTCTTGATATGCTCGTTCGTGAGCACCTTCACAACGTCTTGCGATCGCAGCTCTGCGTTGCTCATCTCCAAGTTTAGCACGACGTTCTCGTAGCTCTTGGGGAGACTGCGCAGCAAACAGATCGCCACGTCCTCGTCCTCCATCTTGGCGCCGATGCTGCTGAGCTTGGCGCTGATGTTGAGAACTTCATTGCAATGATGAAGTACATTGCCGCCTTCCGCCATCTCCATGCTGAAGAGCTGTCGCTTCAGGTAGATGCGACCAGCCTTCTGCGATCCTCCGTACAGCGTCCTCAGGCGCGACCACGCCACCCACGCTTCCTCGCAGTTGTCCACCACGTGATGGTAGTCCGCGTCCATGTGGAGCAGCATCAGTCCGAACGCGATGTTGCTCGACTTGACGTAGTCGTCCTTGGCCCGAGTGTCCGCGAAGGTCGGAGTCGTCTCACGGTTCACGACATGCCACACCGACTTGGTCAGGAACACGCCACGCATGTAGCGCTTCCACGTCGCGTAATTGTCGCCGTTGAATTTGTCGATGGAGACCTTGGTGGAGACGTCTTGGGCAGAGGACATGGTGCTTGGGCTCATAACCTGATAAAGGGTATGGATCTTGGACGAAGAGAAGGGAAGGGAGAGTCACCACTCGGAGCTTGACCGGAGCGAGGACAGTAGACCACTTGAGCGGAAGAAGGAAGATTCGAAAGTGATTGATTGAGGTCTTTAGCTCGCAAGACTACTTGCTATCTCTAGACCTACCGGATACACACTACTTGATTCTTTTCTGGATACTGAGTTACTACAGCCAATCAGAGAGCGCCACGTCGCTTCCCCATCTTGTACCTACAATCTTGTACCTACATGTAGCGTAATCGACGGTGGCGTAATCACTGATGGCGTAATCAACGTGGGATCGCATTGGACCGGTTCGGGTTAATCGGTTCACGGTCAATAACCGTTATCAAACCGGTTACCCTCAATAAGTTGTCGATGCGTTTATCCATCTCTCGTGAAAGTATATCCTTTGGTATATAGTTTGAGCGAAAAAATGGGATTTACCTATAGACCTCCGAGCCAAGAGGCAACAATATTCAATCCTAATTACTATGCCACAGGTTCAGATATCCTAACGCTTGAAATGGCTGATGCTTTATATTTGAATCGAAGTGATTATAGAATTACCTACCTAAGCTCTGTTACTATGGGGGCAAGCTTCCCCAATGTCCGCCCTGGTTGTTGATGGGAATAAAGACATCACAGGAATCAACTCTATAAGTTGCACTTCGCTTAAGCTTAACGGGACGTCAGTTGATTTAAGCAGTCTAGCACTACTATCAGCTACACCAGGTCAAGCAACAGCATCCAAAGCCCTTATACTGAACTCTTCAAAGGAGATCAGCATCCTCGGGAGCATCGATTCGGTCACATACAAACAGAATGGTGTATCATACGATTTAAGCCGCTTATCGACAGTTCTAGGTACAGCAGAAACCAGTAAAGCACTTGTCACGGATGCTAGTGTCGGTCTTACGGGGCTCAGATCTCTGACAATTTCTGGCTCAGATGTTAATAAAACGCTTATCATTGAAAATGATTCCATGACATCTGCTGCCAGTCTTAATATCGTTTCGTATTATCAAATGGAGCAGGGTGTACGAGGTTCTACCAATACTACTACCCCTAATTGTTATTTCTGGCGGTACGCTCTAGCTGATCGTTTACTGATGGACAGCAGCGGCAACATTAATATCGCTGGTTCAAGCGTGAATGCAAGCTACAAGGTCGATGTAAACGGAGTTCTTAACTGTAGTAGCCTCTACGTTGGTGGAGCAACCGCAGACTTGTCTAAGCTATCCGTTTCGACTAACGGTACCGCCGAAGCTTCTAAAGCACTTGTCACGGACTCTAGCATCGGTCTTATGGGGCTCAGATCTCTGACAGTTGTAGGTTCGGGTCTTAATAAGAGTTTAGTTGTCCAGAATGATACAACTTCATCAGCAGCTTCAATGAATTTCGTTTCCTATTATCAAATGGAGCAAGGTGTACGAGGTTCTGCTAATAGCACGACTCCTAATTGTTATTTCTGGCGGTATGCGCTAGCTGATCGCTTACTGATGGACACTAACGGCAACATTAATATCGCTGGTTCAAGCGTGAATGCAAGCTACAAGGTTGATGTAAACGGAGCTCTTAACTGTACTAGCCTTACAATAGGAGGAGTCGCTGTTTCAGCTGGATCGAAGATATTTGATATTAGCGCAGGTCTCACAAATGGAGGGTATACTCATCCAATTTCAGAATATAGTATCGTCCTTAGAAATGCTAACAACAACAGTGCTGCGTACTCATCAATTGCTTTCCATGTTGATACAGATACTGCATATGCTACTACGACTCCTGCTGCAGGCATTGTAGTCGAACGACCAGTATCAGCATCTGCTGCGTATGATGTCGCAGATATGCTTTTCTGTTTGAAGCAGACAATTGGCCAAACAGTGTCGATAAGTAGACGTTTGTCTCTTACAGCATCAGGGGCATGCAGCCTTGGAGGTAATATCGGTTCATGTGATTTAAATACATTGCGAGGTGCTGTAAATGGTGCAACAGCTGCTATTCGCTTAGGATCTGTTGAATCAAGTAAAAATGCCTACGCAATTCAGTGGACACGAGCTGGTTTTCTGTTGACACGAATTATCTTTCATTTAATTCGTATGGTCTTACAAATCCTACACTAGCTTTAATGGCTTCAAGGAGGGTTGGTTTGGAACAGCAGCACCCCAAGCTGAAGTAGACATTATCGGAGATGCTTCCAACCTTTCCGGAAGTTGGGAAAGAATCATGAGATTTTCGAATTCTAATGCTTCACCTATAACCGCAGAGATACAGCTAATTAGTAACGCTACTGGAGCTTCATCCGGAAACGGACTGTTCATTGGGACAACCACATCAGATCCCGTAAAATTGGGGGCAGGTAATACTTCCGTATGTTATATTAATTCTTCGAAGCGCTTTGGTGTTGACCTCAGTGCTCAATCGTGGTCAGTAGAAGCCACTATACAGGCTGGGGGTCAGATATGGGCTAATGGCTACTTCCATTGCAAGGGAAACTCAACGGAAGGCTATTATCGTTGGAACCGGTCAGCATCTAATTACCCAGCCATTGGAAATCACGCTAACTCAGGCACGATCCGGATAGGAACTGTTGATGCTAACTATGCTTGGGTTGGATATGCTCCGATTTACGGTGGTACATACACGAATGGTAGTGATAGACGACTTAAAAAGGATATCATCGATTGCCCATACGGCTTGTCAATTGTTCTGCAGATGAAGCCGCGTAGATATACTCTGAGGCAGGATAATTCATCACACGTAGGATTTGTTGCTCAAGAGCTAGCAAGTCTAGTCCCCGATGCGGTATCCGGAGATCCAAATTCACCACTTCACCCCGAAACTGGATTGCCACCCGATCCAATGGGAATGATCTATCATCGCTAACCAGCGTGCTATGTAAAGCTATTCAAGACCTGAATGCTGTAGTTACAGCTCTTGATGCCAGGGTAAAAAAATAGAGCAGAAAGTGCTTGTCAACATCCTATAGAGCGAATGTTCTTTTTTCTCTCTGTACGTCCAAACGCTACCACCAGGCTTTGATGCGGGTTTAAACACAGAATCGCTTTTAGGATTATCTTTCACGACTAGCGTCTCCATTATGGTCTTTAGCTCCTTTAGATTGCTTCTAGCCTCGCGCTGATACGCGTTGCGTGTGTCTACAAGTTTCGGATTAATGAAGAGTGTCATTGTTCTATACAATTGCAAGTAAAGCTTATTTAAATTCCTCGTCTGAAATTAGCTTTGCCGAGTACATGTCAACTAGTACTTGCTTGAGTTCTCGAAGAATGCTCGGATTGTCATTCCCTAGCATAACCTCCCCCTTTAGCTTGATATACTCCTGCTTCAAAACGTCTCGGGGGTCCTTAATAGGCTCACGGAGGGAGTGTTGAGTATGCGTGATGCGTAACAACTCATGGAATACTATCTTATCATTCATTGACATCGAATCGTACAATGGTTGGTCGATATTACCATCGAATAGCAGTGACTTGATTAACTTCGTTAGATCAGCTGAGATATTACGTTGAGGCCCAACGTTTGAACGGTTCGGATAAACCACTTTCAGTAATCCTTCATTAAGCTTTGGTAAATGGACGAACTTGGTTCCAATGCGTTTGTAGGCAAGGGAGGAATACAAACCTGTCCCCTCGAGCTGGCAAAGATTGTACCCCCTTCTGGAATGGTAATTGATCGGATTACCATCCCTATCTCTTAGGTCTTTTTTATGTATCCAGCTCATCTCAGACCACGTCCAAGCGTTGGCGCGTCGTCTTCCATGTTGATCGGCATATTTGATGGGATCACGATATTAAATTTTCTCAGTGTATCTCGAATTTGCTCAACCTGGGACTGAAAGTTCTCATCTGGATGATCTGCGTAGTACTTCACGGCTTCGATGAGATAATCGATAAGGCCTTGGAAAGTCAAAGCCCAACTGAAATTCATATTCTTCAGCGCAGATGGCTGCGCGAGTTGGTCTACTGCGAGATCAGGGGATGAACCTTTAATTCTTCGGATTCCGGCATTTAGATCAATGTAAAACTGCTCGGGATGGTAGTTCCGATTAATCTTAGTTACACCTGGTGGAAGGTAATGACGAAGTAGCCATGGATTTTCTTGATAAATATCTTGAACGAGTCGTTTATAGTCTCCAGCAACCATGTTTACATCAGTACCTACCGATCTACTCAATTCATGTAAGTTTGGACGTTTCATATCAATGTTAATACCCGATACGGCACTATCCTCTAGTGATCGTTTGACAGCACCTCTTAGTGATGTTCCTGTAGTATCAAGCTCAACCCCTTGGCTTTCCGCTGACTGGAAGATGAACTGGAGTGTATTTGCCCAAGACAACGCGGATTTCTCCTTTGTTTTAGATTTTCGATTATCGCTTACTCTTCGTAGTGAAAAATCGATAGGATCGATGTAGTACCCTTCAACAGGGCCAGCTTGTCCTCGCAGGTCCGATGACTTACCAACCGCGTATAGCCCTTGTCTATCACCGAATTCATGCAGCAGGAGGTCATTTACTGTGTTTCGATTGTTCTTGATCACCTGAATGAAAGCTCGTTTAGACTCTTGTTCGATATCATCAGATCGCGAATCCTTTGATAAGTTTTCGTTAATAGCTTGATCAACGATTGAATGTAACACACTACGACTCTCGTCTAATCGCTCGCTACCAACGTTCTCCTTAAGAGAATTAAATACCATGAGCTTTGTCGTGACTTTCTCTCTAGTGGCTCTGGCCCTAGTGAAGCCATCAATTGCTTTGATTTTCTCAAAGATTGTTGTCAAGAAGGCGCCTCGACCTGCCGCGGTGTACCGGTAGATACCGGTACGACCTTCACTCAGTGGCACCACAAGCATTCCCGTGATTACGTGAAGCTGATTACGGGACAAGTGTTTACGCTACAGGCGTGCGTGGGTACAAGATTGTGGGTACAAGATGGGCGTCGACGTGGCAGTCGCTGATTGGCTGGGGTAGCTCAGTATCCAGTTAGGAATCCAGTAGTGTGTATCCAGGTAGGACATCCAGTAGGCTTAGAGGTAGCAGACAGTTTGCGAACTAAGGACCTAAATCAATCACTTTGCATTTTATCATCTAGTGCTCAAACGACCTTGACTTTTGGTTATGAGCCCAAGCCCCGTATTCCCTGCCCAAGACTCCGACTACGCCTTCGCCATGGACACTGCCTCGACGACGACCTCCCGCATCAACAAGTTCGACGGAACTAACTTCCACACGTGGAAGTTCAAGATGCGCATGGTGCTCGAGGAGCGCGACCTGTGGGAAGTGACAAGTGGAGAGATCAAGCTGGAGCACTGCACCACTGCGATGGACCAATCGACGTTCAAGAGGAAGTCTCGCAAGGCGCTGGCGATCATCTGTCTCGCGATGGAGGATTCGCAGTTGCCGCTGGTTCGGTCGGCCAAGGATGCGTATGATGCATGGTCAAGAATGGAAGGACACTTCGAGAAGAAGAGTTTGGCCAACAAGCTCTTCCTTCGTCGACGTTTCTTCACGACGATGATGGGCGAAGGTGATGATGTGCTGGAGCACATTAACAAGGTCAAGACGCTGGCGGAACAACTCGACGCGGTGGGCGCTCCGGTCAGCGAGGACGACTTGGTGATCACGCTTCTGGCAAGTCTGAGTGAGTCGTACCAGTTCCTCATCACGGCGTTGGAGTCGAGAGCCGACTCGCTGACATGGGAACTCGTGACGTCTCGGCTGCTGCATGAGGACTTGAAGCGCAAGGAACAAGGTGGCGGTACCGAAGGAACCGCGCACGGTCAAGCGTTCATGACGAGTGGCAACGGGAAGAGCAAGGGACGGCAGGCGCAGAAGACTAGTGCCTGCCACTATTGTGGCGAACAAGGACATTGGATCGCCAAGTGTCCCATGAGGATCCGTGAGAACGCGGAGCGGCAGAGGCCGCAACGAGCGAACGTCGCCGATGATGATGAAGACTGCGGCGACTACCTGTTCTCGGTTGGTGGTGGGACCTCCAAGTCGAGTGAAGTTTGGCTGGTCGACTCGGGTGCGACGCAGCACATGACGTACTCGAAAGAGTACATGAAGAACTATAAGAAGATGACTCCGGTGGACGTGCATCTCGCGGACGACGGAGTGGTACAAGCGGTCGGCAGTGGCGATATTGTCATGTCGATGAAGACTCCACGCGGGATCAAGAAGGGTGTGCTCACGAAGGTGTGGCACATTCCCAAGTTGTCGCGCAACCTGTTTTCGGTCGGGCGCTTCACCAAAGATGTTGGGCCCGTGACGTTCGAGCGCGACGGGTGCTTCGCCGAGACGAAGAAGATCAAGTGGCAGCTCGGAGCGCGTGAAGGCAAGGGACTGTTCAAGCTGTGCATGACTCCGATCATGCCTGACGAGGCCAATGTGTCGAGTTCGAAGGATCGCAAAGGGGACACCACGTCGTACCTCTGGCACCTTCGACTTGGTCACATTGGCCATGGCGGTCTAGACGCCATCGTCAAGAAGGGTTATGGAGTTGGCATCAACATGACGGCTGTGAAGCAGTGGGAGTTGTGTGATGGGTGTGCACTTGGCAAGCAAACGCGAGTGAGCTACATGCCCAAGTCGCCGAACCACGCCAAGAAACTGTTGGAAGTCATCCACAGTGATGTCTGCGGTCCCATGAAGACGTCGACATTCAGTGGCAAGAAATACTTCGTCACGTTCATTGACGAGTACTCGCACTTCTGTGTGGTATACTTGCTGCGGAACAAGTCGGAGGTGGCTGCCAAATTTGCTGAATTTGTGGCATTTGCCGAAACTCAGACGGGTGGTCGCGTGAGAACTCTCCGTGTGAAGCAACTTCGCAGTGACAATGGTGGCGAGTACAAGTCTCGTGAGATGGCCAAGTTCTGCCGAGAGCGTGGGATTGTGCAGAAGTTCACACCGCCGTACACACCTCAACTGAACGGAGTGGCGGAACGGATGAACCGGACGTTGGTGGAATGTGCGCGCTGCATGTTGGAGCATGCCGGACTGTCGAAGTCATATTGGGGTGAAGCGGTGATGACAGCGACGTTTCTTCGGAATCGCTGTCCGACACGCGCTACCAGCCACGGCAAGTCTCCGCACCAAGTCTGGACGGGCAAGAAACCGCTGCTGTCCAACCTTAAGGTGTTCGGTTGCCATGCGTATGTGACGGTCCCGAAGGAGAAACGCACCAAGTTCGACGCTCGGTCGGTGCGTTGTCGGTTTCTCGGGTACTCGGAGCACGAGAAAGCGTATCGGTTTGAAGAGATCAAGAGCGGTCGTGTGCTAGTGAGCCGCGATGCGCAGTTCATGGAAGACGTCTTCGACGGTGGGAGACGCAACTTTGGTGAAGACGTGGTCGTGGACCTTCGCGTTGAAGATGCCACAGACCAAGAAGAATCGTCTGAACCAGAAGAAACCAAGGAAGAAGAAGCTGCGCAGGACGAATACGTCGAGCCTGGCAGCAAGCGACACCAGCGGACTAGGTCGTTAGAGGAAGCGGTGGAGATCCCAAGGTCTAAGCGGCATAGTCGGCCACAAGCGCTGGATGAGCTGTCAGCCATCGCAAATGAAGAAGGCTTCGACGCGGCCTTCGTTGTGGATTCAGTGGGAGAAATGCCGACCACGTTCACGTCGGCGATGGAATCCAGCAACGCGGCCAAGTGGAAGGAAGCGTGCGATTCGGAAATCAACTCTCTTCGCAAGAATGAGACGTGGGTGTTGGTGCCGTTGCCCAAGGGACGCAAGGCGATCAGCTGCAGATGGGTGTTTCGGATCAAGGAAAACCAGGCTGGAGAGATCGAGCGGTTCAAGGCGCGACTGGTGGCCAAGGGATTTTTGCAGAAGTACGGCATCGACTACGAAGAGACCTTCGCGCCGGTGGCCAAGTTCACGTCAATCAGGATCCTACTCAGCCTGGCAGCCAAGTACAACCTCACGGTGCACCAGATGGATGTCAAGACGGCGTTCCTGAACGGGTGGTTGGACGAAGACATCTACATGGTGCAGCCGGATGGCTTTATTGACGAGGCGCACCCAGACTTCGTGTGCAAGCTGAAGCGTTCGTTGTATGGTCTCAAGCAGTCACCGCGGATGTGGAACCAGACCATCGACAAGTTCATGCTGGAGCTGGGGTTCAAGAAGTGCGAAGCGGATCACTGCATCTACGTCAAGCGGAACGACCAAGACATGATCTTCGTGGCGCTGTACGTGGACGACTTGATCCTCGCCAGCAACAACGACGAGCTGCTCAAGTCAACCAAGGAGGCACTCAGCAAGCGATTCGAGATGACGGACATGGGTCAACTCAAGTACTTCCTCGGCATGGAAATTGATCAAGATCTTACAGCTGGAAAGGTATCGGTGCGGCAGACCAAGTTTGCGAAGGACATCCTGGAGAAGTTCAGCATGGAGAAGAGCAACCCTGTCAAGACACCACAAGACCCAGGACTCAAGCTGACCAAGGCCATGTGCGAAGGAGGTTGCAAGCACGAAGAAACCATGGCGAAGGTGCCGTACCGGAATGCAGTCGGCTGCTTGATGTACCTCATGGTGGGGACTCGACCAGACCTTGCAGCCGCAGTGGGAGTTCTCAGTCAGTTTGCCGCGGATCCGTGTCCGACACACTGGCAAGCGCTCAAGAGGGTGTTTCGCTACGTCCAAGGTACGAAGACTCATGGCATCGAGTTTCAAGTGAGTAGTGAGGAAGGACTCCAAGGTTATTCGGATGCAGATTGGGCCGGCGACATCGAGTCTCGACGGAGTACAAGTGGCTACGCGTTCATGATGAACGGCGGATGCATCAGCTGGAGAAGCAAGAAGCAGCGGACGGTGGCGCTATCATCGACGGAGGCAGAGTACATGGCGTTGACGGAAGCGACACAAGAAGCTATCTGGCTCAAGGCGTTCCTGTGCGAGATCGGCGAGATGAAGACCAAGTCGGCAGTCAAGATCTACGAGGACAACCAAGGCTCCATCGCGTTGGCCAAGAACCCGGAATTCCACAAGCGCACCAACACATCGACATTCGCTACCACTTCGTGCGCGAGAAGGTTGAAGACGGCCAAGTGGTGTTGGAGTACTGCTCGACAAAGGACATGCTGGCGGACTTGATGACCAAGCCGATCACCGCCGTGCAGTTCGATATCCTCCGGAGCAAGCTCGGAATCCAAGGCGCCATTACGGCCGAGTCGAGTGGGAGTGTTGTCAAGAAGGCGCCTCGACCTGCCGCGGTGTACCGGTAGATACCGGTACGACCTTCACTCAGTGGCACCACAAGCATTCCCGTGATTACGTGAAGCTGATTACGGGACAAGTGTTTACGCTACAGGCGTGCGTGGGTACAAGATTGTGGGTACAAGATGGGCGTCGACGTGGCAGTCGCTGATTGGCTGGGGTAGCTCAGTATCCAGTTAGGAATCCAGTAGTGTGTATCCAGGTAGGACATCCAGTAGGCTTAGAGGTAGCAGACAGTTTGCGAACTAAGGACCTAAATCAATCACTTTGCATTTTATCATCTAGTGCTCAAACGACCTTGACTTTTAAGATATATTCTAGAGTAGCTTCCCAATCAATTTGCTCAACAAGATCTTCCTGCTTGTCTCTTCGAACTGCATTTCTAGATGATCTATGATATAGTTTTGCTTCAGGGCCTAGGAAATACATATCACGTCGTGCTTTTGCGTCAGAAACCAATAGTGGATCGAACATCGGATGTAGATCCCATGATGCGACATCAGGATTTTCAGCAATAAGGGATTTCACAGCATTATATGATTTGTCTGACTATCCTCTCGTTTTGATACTATATCGTCCATTGTGCCTTCAGGTCGGTACATCACGTGATCAGTATCTAGTTGGATAAGACCTGGGGTGGCTACTGTCGGTGCTTGAGCCGGCACGCTGATATCACCAGTCAAAGCCGCAGAAGGGAAGCCAGTAGAGGTCGTTGGCGGTGCAGAGGATACGGGAGAGGTCTGTGTACTACTTGTAAGCATAGCAGCGCTCTGTGCTGCGTTAATATATGCAGACTCGTTGTCGGCTGCCCACATAGTTTCCGCATATTTACGTGTCAGATGCTTATCGATCTGTAGATCTCGTTCAGCCTCACGAAGAGATCTTGCCGCTTGCGCTCTCTCTGAGAAATGCTTGTGAACGATGGAAACATATCTGCTGTTATAGATTATTAGATATCATATTGTGAGAAATTATATAAATTAGCAACGATTAAGGTGATATTTGTGCTTTTTCACAATATTTTTGGTTGGTAGTTCGAGCTCCGTTTAACCCATCGATTGTGTATTTATGAACTAACTCATTTCTACGTTTCAGAAGTCTGTCGTATTCTTTCAAGGCTGCATTGGCTGGAAGATCGAATAAGACCTCTATCTGATTTTTATAACCTGGATTATCAATTATACATCTATATGGCAGCGCGCCCCTCCAATCATCAAGAGGTTTACTTTAGCCGTCCACGTGTTGAATTGTTGTTACCTTCTCGTGTAATCATTGCTGATTTCTAAGTATCTTTTAACTCGCTTATGCATGCGTGCAAGCTCTTTCTTATACATCTCAATTCTCTTATCTTTGTCATGCTGGGTGCCCTGATTTAAGAGCTTTGCGAGAGCAAGGGGTATCGCATTTGGTTATCGCTTGACACGAAGTCATCGTTCGAAGACTTATCTTTTCTATATACATGCAAAGATGAGTGAACCAATTATGGATATTGAATATCTAGATCCAGACCCACAAGAGGATATCTGTGATGTTTGTGACACGAGGAGGCGGTTTTCAGAAAATTGCCGACGACGTGCCGTCACCTCTGTGACTTGGAGTGTGTATTGGACTGTGATTGGTGGATGACTTGGATACGGAGCGGCTGTACCCGTGTGTGACATGGATGGCGATTGTGGGATGAAATGATGTTATGGGATAAACCAGTACTTGATCGCAGATGGGCCCAACTGCTGGAAGTGTGATTCCTGGGAGTGCACACCCAGGGGTGCAAAGAACACCAGTCCAGCCGCGGACTTTCCCTTACGATGAGTGCCTAAAGTCTGGCGGAAAGTGTCTCTGGTGAACGTATTCCAGAGTACACCTCATCTTGCTGTGGACCAAAAGTAACGTCAAAGGATCATATTACCCTGAGAAACCAACCCACTACTACCGTGATCATGCGCAGGAGGCCGCTAAACCCGCTAAGTGCTTGGATTTGTGGAGATATATGCGAGTCTGTGACGCAGCAGACCTAATATCCAGAGTACCGACCTATTACCAGAGTTCATCCCCCTGAGTACGGGTGGCCCAGAGTTCAAGATGAACTCTGGGTTTGAACCGCGAATCCAGACTCTAAATACCAAAATCCAATGTCTCCCAAGCTAATATCCAGAGATCATCATAGACCCCAATGACCCCCAGAGTTTCACAGAAATCTCAGGATGACCCTGAGTGTCACGTGATTCTCTGGATTTCGAGTCAGTCCGAAGCCAGTTTGCAATCAAGTGATGTGTGACCTTGAAGGATCAGCATGATGTGCAGAGTGGACACTTTCAAGGAATCGAGAGGGAATCCCGTGTCATATTAGACCAGGCTAAAGACCCACATTTGGCACTTTCGAAGCCTGACAACAATGGAATCGCAAGCCGATCGCAAGTTTGGACCGCTGAACCCAGGTATACTCAAGACAAGATATTCGACCTCAAGCATAGTGAACAGAAGATATTTGCCCTAAGAAGAATGCAGAAGATAGAGAGAAAGAGAAGTAGCTGATAAAAGACAAACAGAGTTTCAATTTTTCCCTGTACTGCGCAAGTGACTTCGGCAAGCCTGCCGACGACCATTCCGAAGGACCCGAGACTACGACCGCGGGACGCTAAGGGCACATCAACGTGAAGGACGACCGTCTGTGTGGACTCCATCAAC